>JBAHVQ010190141.1:0-14815 GCA_036872915.1 Nanipora kamurai | reverse complement strand
AGTTTTATAACATAGATTGTAGATTA
Source organism: Nanipora kamurai (assembly GCA_036872915.1). Classification (NCBI taxonomy): domain Eukaryota; kingdom Metazoa; phylum Cnidaria; class Anthozoa; order Scleralcyonacea; family Helioporidae; genus Nanipora; species Nanipora kamurai. The sequence continues at coordinate 14,789 of JBAHVQ010190141.1, read as the reverse complement.
ATTTATAGTATATTTACATTTTATATTTTAAAGCATATAGAAATAATATAGTAATAATATGTCTTTGTATTACCTGATGAATTTGCCGTGGATAAATAAAGATTTGTTGATGTTGACTGGTTATAATGTTTAACTACGTTGAACCAGATAGGGACAGGCCTTGTTCCATTCAACAAGTTTCAACTTGTTCCTTCATCAGATGTCGAAATGATGCCAAACCGTGCTAAACTCTATTTCAGAATAATCTTCAGGGTATTATGAAGACAAAACTTCATGATTAAATTTTTTCTTTATATTACCGTGAGGACAATTCTAAAGTAGACTCGAAACACCGCACATCCACACAAATAAAAGTTTTAAGTCGTCTAGACGACCGGCCAACGTCCAAAAAACCGCTTCTAAAAGCTTTTGGTGACATTTTTATCTGCTGTGTCAGAGCGGTATAATGCTTTCATGCAGGTAAGTATATTACAAATCCAATATGGCTGCCGTTTGACTAGTGAACAACATATTGAAATATATTGCTGTAATTCGAACGGGTTGTTGAACAAAATAAGGTTACTTTGATTGTGTGGTGTACTACCTTCTACCAGTATGTTTTTTTGGTTGGTTTCAAGCTATATCTGCGTGGTTTAATTCGTTTCCCATAGCAGGTTCGTTTATATATTGTTGTACCAATTACTGAAATTTTGCTCTTACTAATCAAATTTGGGCAGGCGTAGAAAGACGTTAAACGCAGATACTAAGACTTCAATTAGTGTATGCTATAATTCGTTGCTGTATATAGTGTGGTGCCTTCACAGCTAATATCGAGTGTCTTGTCAACAAAAACAACCTTGGCCATTGGTTGAATGATGCCACTGTAAATCTCAAAGGAGTAAACATTTTGTTAATATATAATATTCTGCAGTGCCTGTACTCACTTGCATATCATTTGTGGAGAGTTGTTCTAAACAAGGAATAGTTCCTCTGCTTATTGCTATTAATTAGCACTTCTTAAACGTTGTGTGAACAGCAAGCCAAAAATGGTTACACAACCATGATACTTATGTTCGCTGAACTTGCCTTCTTCAAACGATTCACAAATGACATAAATATTGCCTTATTACTAGTATACAGTTAAACAACTATTCTCGATTTAAAAGTTGCGTACCAGCCTCAATTTTTCATTATTTTGAAAAGGAACATTACCATTGTGAAGTTAAACTATGTAACAGTTTCTATAACAGTACATCCATAATATTCTACAACGTCTTGCGAAAAAAAATAAAATTATTTTGAATTGTCCTGACTTGTCTGCATTACCTGTGTAAAGGTGCTCCCTATACCTTGAGAACATATTTTTGTAGAGCTTTCATAACATTTTATTTAACAGTAAAGGTATCGTCATATCAGGAATGCTAAAATTCCTGAGTTTCTATGGACCATGAAATCCTAAAATTCATAAGTTTCTATGCACCATGGACTAATATTTAGCATTTCTATCTGTTTACTGTCACGATTTTGGCTTGTTTGTACTTTTCTAGTCACTCAACATATGCTAAAGTGTCTAAAACTCAAAATTAATAAAAACATTCTAAATTTACTGCCATTCATGTACGCTCAAGCATACCTATTTTTCATAATCTCAATCGAATAGACTACGCAGCAGATACATGTATGCCAAACCATACCTATTTTTTATTAGAAGTTGATAACAACACTACAGATAGTTAGATAATGCTTAAATCGAAGTAGTCAGGGGGGTTTACGGGAGATTTAAGGTTTTATGTTGAAAATGCAAGGATATTCTAAAGACTATGGCGACACCAATCAAGTCTTACCAAAAGCGGACGTCGGGCTTTCCTTGGGCGTTGCTATGGTTACTTTACTGAAGTTGATTGGCTGTTAGAAAAGATCTGAGCAATCAGTGCACGGTTGGTTGTCAATACAAAGATGGGAAACGGCTTCATGTATAACTTTTTCATGTGTAAACTTGAGCAGAAAGTAACACTATATTATGAAAAGCGAGTTTACGATAGCGTTAAAAGGAAGCTAAACATTCTAGGCAATAGAAATGAATTTTATTTTTATAGCAGTTAATTACTCAGGCTACATGTGGTGGCACGAGTCTAGGTTTTGGCTCTGTTTTTGGTATTTTAATTTTTCTCATTGCGATATTGCAATTCTTGCATAATATTTTCCGACAGGCTTTGCGAAACTGAGGCGTGCCAAAAAACCAGTTCATTAATGATTTCTTACACAAAGCTCATTTAAGAGTCCACCAAGAAAAATATACTTATGGTAAATTCATCGCTACTGGAAAGTAGCAAAACCTTTATTCATAAAATGATGACGCAGCAAAAGTTAAGACTCGGTACGACATCTTCCGAAAAGAACATGAGAGAAACATGTAAGTGGAAATCACTGGGACGGCCAGAAAAACGTGGGTACATTTAAGGGTCCCGATACCTACACTGTACTTGAACGATTTGTACAATCATGCTTTACTAAAATCTACCTGAGAAAATTAAAAAGATGATAGTACACAATGAAATTAATGAAAGATATTGTAACGATACACCGCCACAAAATAAGTTAAGTCATAATTTAAGTTTTGGTTGTCTTCAGACTCATGGCACGTGCAAATTTATTGCAAAATATTCACTGCTAATACCCTATAGACTTTAAACCCTCGGAATACTTTTGCCCCAGATTTACTTGGATAGGTTAATTCTTTCAGGATAATCACCGTAAAAAATACGGAACGTTCATACATTAGCCCTTTTAATTCCTTTATCGTAAAGAGGAATTACCATTTTTGGTATTGTAAACAACACATATGTGAAAACACTTAGGCAACCTAAGAATATCACGAAAGAAGGAGGGTGTTTTTCCCTCTCATCTCACCCTCAGGAAATGCTCTCTTTTGTTTTTTTCGCCAGAATCCTTCATACATCGACTTTGCAATTTCAAAATTCCCGAGGGAGGATAGAGAAACATTATGCAAAGGCGTCTGAGTTCCCAATTGCAAAACTCCTGAGTGTCGCACAGCAATCGAACGGTGAGTCTTCGTCCTCCTTTTAGTTGGAAGCTTTATTCCTACCTTTTTTAAAAAACATTTTAATGATGTATTAACTTCGGTTTCGTTCTCAGGTAAACCTAAAATCTGAGCTTCAGCTGGTCTACAAAGAATGGCGTCAACTGAAGAAAACTTTAACCCTGAGAAAATGCGACGTGAAGTGAGTAAAGTAACTTGTTTTACGTTTGTGTCACTGGATAAATTCGATCGATGCCATAGAACATAAAAGAAACAAAAAAAAAAACAAAACCACAACAAACATACCAACTCTTCACGAGTATTTTATCAACAAAGATGTTAATAGATCTTGAAACAGACCGAAACATGATGTCGCTGTCGCAATGGTCATTCCTGTAATTCTCTGTTTACGTTTACATGTAATGAGACAATGAAAAACAAAAGAAAACAGGTGAAAAGTTTTTGGTGTGGGATGCAAATTTTCAAATCTATCTGAATGACAAGAGCAGTTTAATCTCGGCAGGGTGTCTCTCCTTGATGAGTAAAATCTTTTGGCGTTAGCCTGAGGCCCCGTCCACACTAATGCGTTTTCGTTTGAAAACGGAACCATTTTAATGCGTTTTGGCCTTCCATCCACACTAAAACGACCGAAAACGATGAGCGTTTTCATCAAAAACGCATCGATTTGAAAACGCTGTTGAAAGTGGAGCCAAATGAAAACGCATACGTATCGTTCTAGTGTGGACGGTCAAAAGCACTACGAAAACGGAGGCACAAAAACGATACGTAATATTTCCCCAAAAATCAAACATGGCGGATCCAAAAATGCTATTGCTTGGCAACTTAGTGACATGTTTGCAGCTAAATCTCCTGTCAATTAACCATCTCATGTTAACCCATTCACGACGAATGAGTTTTTTGAAGGCATTACTCCACTTTTCTCCCCCGTGTGTCGGGTTTCGCCGCCGTACACAAAAAAAGAGAAGACCGCGAAGATTTTGGGTTCGGCCAGGAAGAACCAGCGCCTGGTGGGATAACTTTGAGTCCACCTCAATGCTACCAGAAGAATGGAAAGAGAATTTCCGGATGTCTCGGTCTTCCTTAGTAAAGCTCAGTGAGGAACTAAGATCGTATATTGAACTAGAGTGCACCCTAGCTTACCATCTGACTCGTGGTAGCTCAGTGGTTAGAGCGTCTCACCGGTCATCAGAAGGTTGCGGGTTCAATTCCCGTCTAGGGCTCGGAAATTATTTTCAGTTTGTCAGTCTCGCACTCTACAAGCCAACATTGCTACTACACGACCAGGCTAGAGGTTTATGGGAGAGGAATGCAAAGTCAACGGTCATGGTGTCTAGTTCCCGAACCAACATTTTAAATGTTAAGTCCTCTAGAATGAAATTGTATTAACATTCTGGAACAATGAAACCTCAATCACACCCCAACGTTTTCACAATGGATTTCCAACAAGCAAACAAAAAAATAGCTTTGAAAATTCTGAGGTGGCGACTCCCCTTTTATTTCCGGTACATCAGCTTCCACGACGTATTTCGGGAGTTTATTCTACTCCCGGGATGTGCGGACAAGTTCTTCGGAGAAGGGTGTTTCAACGGTTTAAATATACGGGATATTTCTAATTTTACGAGTTTTATTTGGTACGCGTACGTGTGGAGTAAATGACATCATAAGGAACCTAATTTGCACGTTTCAAAAACCAGAATATCTCTGAAACGACATTGGATATTAACAAACTAAGAATGCCATTGTTCCTCATTTATAAAGTAATTTTACGTAAAATCAAGATCGGAAGGACAAGTTTTTTTGTCGTAGTAGCATTTTAAATTCTAAGTTCTCCATAATGCAATTGCACCAGCATTTTGGATCAATAAATTACACTGCCAACGATTTCTCATCGAATTTCGAACAAACAAAAAATAGTTCGAAAGACTACTGCGGAGAGGAAGACCGCTCCCTTAATTTCCCCGTCTAAACACCAGACTGTTTACCTGCCATGGAATTTAAATTTTCACCTCCCCACAAGTTTACAGCGTAATTTTAGTGATTTTAAGTTTTTGTTTCCTTAAAAACTTCATAAATTACTTGTAAGATTTAGTTCCGGTGATCTTGTGATTGTAAAGATTGAGTTGCATTGCGTAACGTTGTCGCTTTTCGGAAACTTCGTTGAAATTTGAAATGATCATGTTGGTATCCCTTTGGGAAAACTTTGACTTACAACGGAACCTTTATTGCTAAGAGAAAATTAAGCATCAAAATTCTACGTCTACACGTGAACCTGGAATTTTCCTTTTCTTATTCAATAAAAAATTCACGGATATATATTAATTCCTTCAAAAAAATGAATGTTTTTATCAACTTAATACAGATATTTCAACCAAGAAACAAGAATCTCTGGACGATCTTTGATTTCATTGCAGAAACGGCAGTAGCCCTAATAGAAAAAGGAAGGCTGCAGAAGTTAATATACATAGCAGATAGGTCGACCGAACTGCTTCAGGGTAACTTAATATTAGAAATCTTAATGTTCAAAAAGATGTTCGAAAAATATGATGTAAAACGTGATCGCGAGATAACGTTGATGTACTGTCTTGGCTTTGAGAGATTATTGAATAATTTTCCTGATAAACAAGAATTAAGAATGGAAAATCTCTGTAGAATTGCAGGGGGATATTTTGAAACTGCACGTTATACAAAAGCTATAAAATATATGCTAAAAGCCGAAAACATAGCTGATGAGCTTAAAAATAAATCAGCGAAAGGTATGTGCTTTAATACTTTAGGATTGTCATATTTAAAACTATCAGATTATAAGAAAGCTATTGAGTATTTCAAGAAAGGTTTAGAAATCGACACTGAAATACGGGATCGTAAAGGAATAGCAAGAAACAATAATGGTTTGGGAAGTGCCTATCATAATTTAGGAGAGTATCAGAAAGCAATTATGTATTGCAGCACAGGTCTAGAAATCAGCACTGAAGTAGGGGATCGTGAAGGAATAGCATGTAACAGTACAGGTTTGGGAAATGCCTGTGTGAGAATTGGGCAGCACGAGAAAGCCATTTCTTATTACCAGAAAAGTCTGACTATGCACACTGAGATAGGAAATCGGTCAGGGATAGCGAGTGTCGAAGGAAATTTAGGGAATGTATGTCATATATTAAAAGAGTACGATAAGGCTATTCAGCATTATGAAACATGTATAGCAATCAGCAAGGAAATAGGAGATCGGTTTACACTAGCAACAAACACTGGGAATTTAGGGAATGAGTATGTCAGTATTAAGCAATATGATAAAGCTACTGAGTGTTACAAAAACGGTCTGGCGATGAGCGCCGAAATTGGGGATCGGTCAGGAATAGCACGTAACAATGAACATTTGGGAGGCATGTATTGTGAATTAAAGGAGTACGAGAAAGGTATCGAGTATTTCAAGAAATGTCTAGCAATCAACACCGAAATAGGTGTTCGAATAGGAGTCGCACGTAACAATGGAAGTTTGGGGGAAGCTTATTTGGGAATAGCGCAGTATGAAAAAGCCATTGAATACTTCTTGAAAGGTTTAACGATCAATACTGAAATAGGACATCAGTCAGGAATCGCAGGTAATAATGAAAATTTGGGGGATGCTTATGTCAGGATGTGCCAGTACGAGAAAGCTATTGAGTATTACAAGAATGGTCTGGAAATCAATACCCAAATAGGAAATCGATCAGGAATTGCAAGATGCATTGGAAATTTGGGAAGCGCTTATTTGAGGATGTGCCAGTACGAGAAAGCTGTTGAGTACTACAAGAAAAGTCTAGAAATCAGTACCGAAATCGGGGATTGGCAAGGTATAGGAAGTAACAACAGAAATTTGGGGAATGCTTATTTAGAAATGGGGCAGTATGAGAAAGCCACTGAGTATCACGAGCAAAGTCTAGCAATCAGGTCTCAAATAGGGGATCGTTCAGGACTAGCAAGTTGCACTGGAAATTTAGGGAATATCTACTTGAGAATGGGGCAGCATGAGAAAGCCATTGAGTATCTGATGGAAGATCTCGCAATCAGCACTGAAATAGGGAACCGGTCAGAAATAGCTGCTTGCAATGCAAATTTGGGAAATGCCTATTGTGGGTTGGCTGACTATCAGAAAGCCATTAAGCATTATCAGGAAAGTATGGAAATCAGCACTGAAATACGGGATCAGTCAGGAATAGCAATTGCCATCGGAAATTTGGGTAATGCCTATTGCAATTTGGGAGAGTATCAAAAAGCCGTCGAATTTTACAAGAATAGTTTGGCAATCAACACTGAAATAGGGTATCGGTCAGGAATGGCAATTATGAATAGTAGTTTGGGGAGTATCTATTTCAGGTTTGGGCAGTATGAGAAAGCTATTGAGTATCAGATGAAAGCTCTTGAAATTAGCACTGAAATTGGCCATCAATTAGGAATGGCATGTAGTTATGATAATTTAGGGATAGCCTATTGTAATTTAGGAGAGTTTGAGAAAGCTATTCAGCATTGCGAGAAAGGTCTGGCAATCAATACTGAAATCGGGGATCGGTTAGGACTAGCAGGCCAAAATGGAAATTTGGGAAATATCTATTTGAGCATGGGGCAGCACGGGAAGGCCATTTTACATTACAAGAGAGGTTTACAAATCAGCACTGAAATAGGGGATCGGTTGGGAATAGCAAAACAAACTTGTAATTTGGGGAATGTTCATTTGGGTATGGGGCATCATGAGAAAGCCATCAAGTACTTCAAGAAAAGTCTAGAAATCAACAATGAAATAGGGAATCGGTCAGGAACAGCTATTAACAACGGAAATTTAGGGCGTACCTATGTCGAAATGGGGCAGAATGAGAAAGCAATTGAATATTGCAAGACCGGCCTAGCAATCAGCACTGAATTAGGAAACAGGACAGGAATATTAACTAACTATACAAATCTGGGGAATGCGTATTCGAATTTATTTATGTTCGAGAAAGCTATTTATTATTATGAAGAAGCTTTAAAAATTAGCGTTGAAACCGGCGATCCATGGATTGAAAGTGTTTGTCTGGCAAACATTGGAGTTTTTCATTTAACACTAGGGGAGTTTGTTATGGCTGCATCATATACAAAGCAATCAATCGAGTGTAGTGATAAGATTTTTTCAGCTTTGTGTACTGATGAAAATAAAACATCATTCACAGATGAATACTTCGGACGGTATGTGACCTTAATGCGTTGTTTTATTATGCTGGAACGCATTGAAGCCGCCCTTTTAGTTGCCGATCTTGGAAAAGCCAAGGCACTGCATGCTTTTGTAGAGAAACGAAAAAGATCAGACGCTGATGACTTGGTCGGTTATACACGTAAGACCTGGCTAAAAATTGACGATCATAAAGAAAAAATACAAACAGATGATATTGAGAAAGATCTTTTGCTAAAACAAACTAATTCTGCTGTATTATTCTACTCTTTTGATCGTGCTGGGTTCTTGAACATCTGGGTTGTTAATGCAGAAGATGCCATCACTCACAAAATTTGGCGACCAAGTGAACCTATCTCTTCAGCAGAAAATTTTATTTTCAGTAACTTAGACAAATTACTTAACTCCCGCTCTGTACAGTTAAATCGAAATTCATCATTTAAAAAAGTAGATACAGATTGTACCCTTGAAAACCAAAACGTTGCTGACATAACCTCTGAAAGAAAAATCAAATCTGCTCCCGAACGTCCGTCTACGGATATTTTACAAGCATTGTTCCAGGGACTCATCCATCCAGTTAAGAATTCCATCAAAGGAACTAAACTCATAATTGTTCCCGACAAATTTTTATTTTTCACTCCATTTTGCTCATTGCTCGATGAAAATGCACGCTCACTTTCTGAAAATTACAGTGTACAAATTACACCTTCCTTGCACACCCTTTGCTTTGCCATGAAGCAGTCGAATAAGGCTATTCTAGGTTTTGCATTGTTTGTTGGTAACCCTACCGTTGGAAAAGTCAGTTTTCGAGGAAAGGAATTTGAGCCGAGTAAGTTACCAAATGCCACCGAAGAAGCCAAATTCCTTGCATCCCTTTTTGACACTAAGCCCTTGGTGGAGACTCGAGCAACAAAGAATCGAGTTTTGAAATTCATTTGTGCTGCTAGCATAATCCATATTGCTGCACATGGGGATGAAAAGCGCGGAGAAATTTTTCTTGCCCCTGATCCAAATTTGACTGACCAAGGGTCGTCTCTTCCGAAAGAAAAATCCTATCTTCTAAACGAAAAAGACATAAGTGATGCTCAAATAAATGCTCACTTGGTCGTTCTCTGTTGTTGTCACACCGGTAGTGGTAAAATTTCATCAGAAGGAATTATTGGTCTCGCTCGTGCATTTCTTGCCGCCGGTGCTCGGTCCGTTTTGGCTACACTGTGGCCTATTCACGATGAAGGCACAAAAGTGTTTATGGAAAATTTCTACGATGAAATCTGCAAAGAAACTTCAGTTTGCGAGGCTTTAAGAAGAACGATGGTCATGTTCCAAGGACATGAAAACACTTTTTACCGTTCGTTTTCGGTTTGGGCGCCTTTCACTATCTACGGCGAAGACGTGAAGCTTACCCGACACGATATTGATGAGATAAAGAGAAAATCTCGTGAAATGACAATCGAAATTGAACGTTAATTTTACAGAACGTTTTCGTTAAATATTTGGTCATCGTTCGGGACAATTGAACTGAAATTCTAAATTAGTTAATGAACAAGATTTATCATTAAAACGGCGTCCCACGGATTCTAATGAAAAATTTATTTCGTGTATTTTATGTTGTCAATGATGATGTCAATTATGCAGAGATTGAGGTGTAAGCCGGATTTAAAGCTTACAAAGATACACGACTGGAAACACTTGTATATTATTTTAACGTCTTGTTTTCTATTCCGGAGAAGAGCAATTTGAAAACATTTCTTATCAGTTTGCAAGTATTAGTTTGTTCACAGCTTTAAGCGTTTGCTTTAGTGTTTACACCATTATGAAATGACTTTGGGGAGGTTTTGTTTAAATCTAATCAGCCAGTACGGGAAAGGATTATACTTGTTAAGTTGCCTTATTCAAGTTTGAATTACTGTACTAGAACGGTCTCTCAAATCCATTTAAAGCTGGAACCATTAGATCCTCGTCACTGTTGAACCTTTATTTCAAACTGAACTGTTTTGCTTTGGTGTCTTGGCTGACGTGAGTAGAAAAGGAGTAAATGAACAAAAACTTTTCTGATAGTTTTTTTTGTAACACTGTGCTTCATTTTCTTTGATTTCCACATAACAAGGAGTGTCAAACGCTGATATGTTTGTGTAGTTTCAAGTTAAGGCACGTCGAATAGCTTATTTTTAGTAGTAGGATTAGCAGTTCTGTTTGTTTTAAATTATTGGTGATCATAAAAGAACATGTGTAGTCTATACCAGGTGATAACTCGGTTAAAACTCCTTTGCTGCATTGCTTCCTAATGCGGAATTCCAAGTTGCTTAAAGTATACGTTTTAAAGCTAAGGTTGTGCACAGTTGAGGTGGAGTGACCATTTTAGTCTAGGTTAGTGTAGTTCTTGTAAGGAGTATCAGACTTCTGCTCACTGTGGTATTGAAACGAGGGGAAGTAGTACACACGATTATCAAACGTCATTTTAACCCTGCAGTTGGTAAAACACTTAAAAATATTAATGATTAACGCCAGGAGTTTTAAAAGTATGTTTCTAAAGAAATAGTGTATTCAGCCACACAGTTTAACTGATTTCGTTTATTCGACACTTTTTTGTAATTATATTAGAATGCAGTCGTACCGTATTATTAATCTTGACATGGAGACATAGTCCATCAATGGACATAGTCTGAAAACTCTTTGTTCTATCTTTGTGTTCGCTTTATGCAGAATCACAGTGCATAACACAATCAGACGTTTTGAATAATCAAGCAATCAGCCAATAGAGACGTTTGGGTTCAGTCTCTTAACAGAGCAGTCTAGATGCTAATAGTCATAAAACAAAACGTGTTTGTGCACGGTGAAGGTTTTTCCAACATACGTTGCAGCTTAATTATCATTAATTGTGACGCGCTTTGAAGTTAGCTGAGTTTCCAGACAATGTTTTGATTGACTATGATAAAGATTACAGTGGCGTAGAAGTATAGATTCAGCAACCTTATCTAGTATTTTCAGGGAGTTCAACCTCTCGCCAGAATTTTCGAGAGTAATATAAATAAACATGGAATCATAGTCATTGGCTGGATGACAGTGAATGATGCTTTTCTGTAGTTTAAGACCATTTCATACCTGTGTTATAAGTTCTGATAATTTTGTAATAAAGTAAATGGTTTGAATCTGGCAGAATCATGAAATGTTTGTGGAAGTTGATCGTCCAGGTTAGTGTAGTCTTGAGAAAGACTGTTGGTAGACGTGACTGACGTTTGACGCTCTGAAAGCCGCTAAGGCTGTCGAAACGTCAGTCACTTCTACCAACAGTCTTTCTCAAGACTACACTAACCTGGACGATCAACTTCTACAAACATGTTATGATAACGTCATTACGGAAAACTACGATTACATATTTTGCCTCTGATGATGTGTCAATGCGAGTTATTGAATCTTACTTCTTCGCCACTGCATGAAAGTATTATTGCTTGGGGCAGGGCAGTGCTGATGGATAGAGCTTAGAGCCTGCGTAAACAAGGAAGCATTATTGCAAAGACATTTGAGACTTTCGATGTTTTGAAACATTATTGCGGGAGCAAAACTTGCTTCCTGGGAACCTAAAAAGTGTTTCTCAGAGAATTCAGAAACATTTTTTACCTTCTCGGCCTCGATTTCTGTTTCGGAAACATTGTTTCTTCATTTTACCGCCAGAGAAACAATGTTTCCTAATGCCCAGGACTTCGCTGTATACCTTGCGCAGGCGCATACGAGTCAACGTTTGAGTTGACACGCTGCAGGACACTTTAAGGGAGTCCTAATTTATTCAACTGGTGAATGTTACTTACGAAATGTTTCGTCGTTCAACCATGTTCATTGGAAAACATTGCCGGGGAACAATGTTTACTTGTTTGCCCAGGGTCTAAGAATATCTTAATAGATCCACTGGTTGGTCACGTAAATGGTATATTGTTTAATTCGATTTGAATTTTGTGGCAACGCCAATTAAATTGTTCAAGAGTTCGATTCAAAATACAATAGTAAGAAAGAAATTGGAATCGAAAGAACAGTGCATATATACAATACTTAGTTGGCTGTTGTAAACATGTTCATTGTGAATTCAGAGGTTGTTATTTCTGCAAAGATCAAGTCATCGTATAAGATATTAGTAGTCAAACTTGGACGAATTAGGAGTAAATTCCGCCTATATGACCGTTATCTTTTATATTCTCATGTATGCGGTAAGATATCTGCGCCTTCAGGGTTCGAACAACGTGTGACATGGTTTTTACCATTACATGGACAGAAACTGAGCTGTTTCGCCAGTAAAACGCAAGCTTCATAAACGTTGGACAAATTCTCTTTGATTTGGAAACCTCCAGTGCTGACCATATCAAAGAATAGTTATTTCATTTATGCTATGCCGGTATAATTATTCCGTCTGGAACTGTAAAGAAGGAAAGAAGCAGAAGTCAAACCAAGGTCCAGTGATGTATATCGTCGATGGCATAAATTGTCGTAATGACCATCCATCGCTTTGCTTGTGACCTGAGGGAAAGTCGATTATGTATGCTCAAAACTGACAACCGCTTAAATGTAACAATCAGGAAAGTAATGAACGCAAAAATCCTTATGTTTGAGCCAAGGAATCAATGTGATTTTGAAGACGAAAGACCAGAGACGTCCCTTTGACCAGTCCTCGTGGTATGAAGTGAGTAATTTACTAACCTTGCATTGGTTTGTCATTTTCGTCATTTCCAAAAGCTTAACCTAACAAACGAGTGGAATCAACAAACAAAATCGATTGTTCTAGTTATCAAAAGCAACCTCGCAAATAAATAGAAGAACTTTTAGTGAACTCATTATGGCTAGTGGGACGGATCTTCAACGATTACAAGGTACGGATATCATTCGCCTTGCAGGTTATTTTTTTTGATCTTTTATCAAGACGATCAACTTCAACGAATGCATCGACCGAGGAACGTAAAACATAGCGGACTGAAAGACTGGCCACTGGAAGATAACCGATAACCGAGAAGTACCTCGTGATAACGTAATGAACTATAGTACCCATTCGTCCTGTTCAACCTGAATCTGATATGCACAAGATTGACTGTCAGTGTTGTACTTCTCGAGAGTTATTTCGATCAGAACACCATTTCTTGGAAGCATTTGTTTCTTACTGAGAACAGTTTATTTCAAATATTTACTCGTGTACCGCTCTGCTCGAAGTCTATCAGCCTGTGTAACACCGAACTGAAGGACGTACGTATTGAAAGTCCCACGACGACCACACCAAAAGGAGAACTGCGTGCATCTTAACTTCATTCTCGTTATTCGGCATGGTAAATATTGGTGAAATAGCATCCAGCTCTTCTTCAGTGCAAAAAATACCTGTGGTCTCATGTTGGTTCAACCTGTAGGTGCAGATATCATTTATTTCGAAACATGTTGAAAAGAAAATTTTAATTTCTTGTGTTAATGAATAATATTTCCTTCAACGATTCTTACCCATGCATAAAGTTTTTGTAAAACATTTCAAATAATGAAATATGTTATAAGCCAACCTCTGAAAAACAATGTAGTTTGACAGTATTTGCAACGAAATATTTTATGCATGTACTCATTCCTGTTATCTCAGTTTTCTAATCTGCACTAAACTGAAAGAAGCAAAGCGTTTTGTTTAGTTAGCGTTTGTTTAGTTTTGATACGTGCAAATAGTATGGGGAGGAGACAGTCAAAGTCAACCTCCTAAAATTTTATTTAACAGCATCGAAAAATCACTAAAACTGGAAAAATTGCTTGTGTTGAGCCAACCAGTTTTCCAACCAGTGACAGCATCGATTAATTCACAGCCCCCCTGATTGCGTCTTTGGTACAATGCAAGTGAAATGTAAAGTACGTATAAAGAGAGATTTTGTCTCATTTATTTAGTTATATATTGAAGGCTGTCTTCATAGGCGTACGGGAGCTTCTACATATATGTCTGGGGGGGGCGGCAGCCTATTTGCCCAAAAATTTTCAAATTTTTCTCAAATATTTTACGTTTTAAACAGCCGTTTTAGTCATGTTCCATCCATGAATTGTCATCAGAAGACTAAACTATCACCGCCATCCCAACCTTTTCCTCAATCGTAAATCTCTTTTGCCCAATTGCCTACCCAAAAAAACTGCCTCTTCCCAACTTTGGTGGGCTGCCGCCCCCAACCCGTACGCCTATGGCTGTCTTGATGAAAAAATAACCTTCACTGTATTATATACTAAATGAAACATTCAGTCTCCGTGAACATGAATTATAAGAATCGACTTTTAGGCTGACCTTGTACTTTATCAGATAAAATATAAAGCATAATTTTTATTCCTGTAGCGATGTTTAATTGATTCATTATTAAACACGTTTTTTTCAAAATAAATGTGTCACATCTGCTGCGAAACGTCGCTGAAAATCTTATTCATAAGCAATGGCGCGGCCCGTGGGTTCCAGAACTGGGCATCTATCGGCGTAAACGAGAGGGGTACATTATGCAATTGAGTGATATAATTTATATCATTATGCAATGTAATTTATATCATTATGCAATGTAATTTATGAGACTTAAAGCGTTTAATCATTTA
>JBAHVQ010190130.1:0-14815 GCA_036872915.1 Nanipora kamurai | reverse complement strand
AGATAGATAGATAGATAGATAGATAGATAGATAGATATAGATATAGATATAGATATAGATATAGATATAGATATAGACAGATAGATAGATTCTGTATTCGTGACCACGCTCTTGGCAATGGCCTTCGTAGCTGAGCTGGCAGAGCACTGCATCAGATTCGCAGGGTTGTGGGTTCGATTCCCAGCCGGAGGGCCTAGAGTTGCAATTTTTCGCAACTGGTCCCGCTTGGGTCCCAAAAATATATCATTCCTACAGTCGAAAATTTCCTTCACCACTTATAAGATCATTTCATGTCACCGAGTGTTAATGCCTAATACTCCTTGAATATACCCCTCACTTCACCGGCATTCCCACTGATATATAAACAGAATTCGTGACCGTGCTCTCGGCAACGGCCTTCGAAGCTGAGTTGGCAGGGCACTGCACTAGATTCGCAGGGTCGCAGGTTCGATTCCCAGCCGGAGGCCCTAGAGTTACCATTTTTCGCAACTGGTCCCGGTTGGGTCTCAAAAATATATCATTCCTACACTCGAAAATTTCCTTCACCACTTATATGGTCTATAAAGTGTCGAGCATTTATTGATTCTTCCATCACCAGCATAGAACACAACTGCTCAAGACCTTGCATATCTTCCCCTTCGAATGGATCGTCGACATCATCTGCCGTGCAGGTTTCATTGGGAAGTAAGTATACCTTCACAAAACACTTTTTTATAGTGACTGCGCTGACTTCATCCCAGGCTTGATTGGCCCACCGTATCGCCATCAGCAGATGAATAGACTTGGTGATCTCACTCGCCGTTTTCTTTCGATCTACCTTGCTGCACACGTAACGCAACAACTTTCGCTTTGTTTTTACTTTCCCCAGCATGATAATGCCAGCATCAAGCGGTTGGCTGCGTGAAGTGGTATTTTTGGGAAGAAATGCGAGCTTGATATTTGAAGAAAAGCGATCCATAAGTGAATGGGGATGACAAATGGCGTTGTCAACAAACAGAATAATGTGACGGTCTTCGTACTTCATGCGCCTTTTTGACCGAGAAAGGATCTCTTCAAATATATCTGTGGTCATCCACGCTTTCTTATTCGCAAAATAATGACAGGTGGAAGGCCGCGTTGCGTTCTTCAGTCCTTTAAATCACCGCGATTTAGCACTTGTTCCAACTGCGATGGGATCTTCTTTATCTCCCGATGCGCTCAAGAATGCTCATGTGAACCTTTGCTTAGGTTTTTGCCACTTCGACATCGCTTTCCTCGTTTAGAGAGACCTTTTCTGGCAGAGCTTTCCAAAACAGGCCGGTTGCATCCAAATTCCAAACATCTCGTGGCTCATACCCCCCTGACCAATTCCTGTGCCCATTCATCCCAGCTAGCAAGGGTTTCTTCTAGGACATCTAGAAGATAACGAAGCATAGCTTCTCATATTGTTAAGTTTGTAGTGTAGTATTTCCTTTCGCTCGAAACGTCAGTT
The DNA here is from genome assembly GCA_036872915.1 of Nanipora kamurai. Lineage (NCBI taxonomy): Eukaryota > Metazoa > Cnidaria > Anthozoa > Scleralcyonacea > Helioporidae > Nanipora > Nanipora kamurai. The sequence goes on along the minus strand of JBAHVQ010190130.1, from coordinate 13,344 downwards.
TAAGCATTCCTAAGTTCCGGCAGTTTCTCAACCTTTTTCAACATTAATGATGTAATTGCTACTCCGAGTGACGAACCATACCGGACAAGTAGAGAAAACTCTACTTGGCCCGGCAGAGATTCGAACCCGCGACCTTCGGTTTACTAGTCCGACGCTCTACCAACTGAGCCACAGGTCAAGTTGGGAACTGGTCGCGAAATTGATGTTACTTCGGCTCTTGATATTTCGAAACACAATCTAGTTTCTTCCATATCGGGACATTTAAATCCAATCTGATTTTTAAATGGCTAGAGTAGAAGAACTCTTTTTAGCCTTTTGAACATTATAATTAGACTATGTCGCCTAGTGTCGGCATTTCCTTTAAAATCTTAAGTGTTGGATGTTACTGTTAAAGAAAACGTTAATCTCGAACTACTTGTCCGCTTAAGAGAGGTGTCCGTTTAAAAGGGGTTGTAGCTATAGTATTTTAGTAAAAAAACGGCCGGGACCTTAGATAGGTGTCCGCTTAAGAGAGGTGTCCGCTTAATAGGGGTGTCCGTTATAAGAGGGGTTCGACTGTATTTTACTCTGGCTAAATGCAGATGATCTTACTTTCCAAAGGTACTAAATACTTCATATATTTAATTTGCATTATTTAAAATTATCACACTTTATCTCTTTTCATGGAGTTTAGATAACCAAATTTTTCTTTCAGGACAATAGCAGCATGGGTGGTCGTGGTACTATTGAACGTATTTTGCCTTAATATTATTAAAGTTCTTAAACAATAAATACCTTGCTATAGAATTCTTTTGCCGGAGGATTTCCCGGAAAACATTTTTATTCCCAATTTTAATTGCCGTTGTTTTTAACTAAAATACTGGGTTATGGGATTGGACTTACCTTAGACTCCGAGAACGGCCCCGATTTCGGGGCGCACCATCACTGAATCTCTCATCATCAACATCACTGAAAGAGAATCTATTCTCATCTTCCAATATTATAAACTTTGACAATGTGGACATTAATACACAGTCAGAAATTGTACGATCGAACCACTAAAGAATCAACTGTTTACAGACGATCCCAGCACTAATTAGTCAGCTATTATCCGACGCATTACTGTAGTTTACAAGTTAAATCTCGTGATGATGGTAAAATAAGTTGAGCATCCCTTCAAATCTCAGGGTGGTTACAATTCACATGGTTGTCATCTCATCCACTAAAATTTGGTTGAAAATTCTAACTTTCTCACTGTGTTCAACACCTCATAAATTCTGGGGCTAACCTGAACTTGTAAATGTAAAAACTACCTGAAATTTAGATCTTCATAAGAGGGTATGTTTGGGAGCTAAAAAAGAGGAACCACATGATGATTAGAATTTAATACAAAATACCCCTTTTAAAATGTCATTACACGGTAGGGTGCCTTTTAAAATTCAAAGTACTGACTGGTGCTTACAGCGCCCTAAATTAGCATGAAAACTTAAAATCGATCAACGCTCGAGATTTGTTTTATATTGAATTTTCAAGAATTTATTTAAAATTAAGTGATGTTATTGTCAAATTCATAAATTTATGAGGAAATTTCAGAAGAAATTAACGCTTAATCAGTGGTCGTAAATGTGATACAACTACAGGTGGCTGTATCGGATCCACTTATAAGTTCTGTCTAAACCCTGAGCTTTTTTCGAGTTAAAATAAATTCAAAGTTTTCAAAAAATGGAAGAGGCGCTGTCAGGCTAATACATAATTGAAAAAACAGAACAACGTTCTCTAACCAGGCTACAAGCTGCAGTCTACAACGGGAAGAAGGTGTTTTATCTGTTTTTTTCAATTCAAAGCTTTCGTTTCACAAGTACTTTATAACATTCACGTTGGAGTATTGCCAATAGAAAAAAGCCGCTCATGTTGTAAATACTATTTAAAACACAGAATCTTTACAACCTGGCTTACCTGATTAAGTCTTTCTTGCGAAGATGTCAAGGACTAAAAAAAGACGAAAAATAATTAACAGGTTAACAGGACTGGCTCTAGCGACAAACAGAAAAACAACACACCTATATATAATTTCAGTAAACAGTAACATTTTACGGGCTTTCATTGATGTTTAGAAATATGATCCTGTAGGATTAGTGTTTATTTAGTTATTTAATGATGCTTATACAGGAAAGCCTAATCAGTGAAAATTACTGTTATCAACTAGGGTCCTTTTGCTGTTTGGCAGTAAAGTGTATTTTCGCCTTACGGTTCAGGACGGCAAATGTTAAGACGAAAGCATTTCCAGGTTTTTAACGAGTGAAAGAAACATGGATTGCGGTCTATCGCGTCGCGCACATTATTGAAATGTTATTCTACTCTATCATAAATAGTCAAAGAGCCCGCGTTTTTTAAGAGCAGATGGTCAACGAGGGCGAAGCCTGAGTTCACTATCGCTCATAACAAACGAGAGCGAGTTATTTAATTGTTTTACTACAAATTTCACTTTTATATTTTTTTTAGTTTAATATTACATCAAAAATTGTCACAGATTAGTGATTGTTTTGAAAACTGGCTTCCAAGTGAGGTTACGTCATCACCCTTTTCTAACGACAAACAGTAAATGGTAGAAACAGTCAAATGGTAGTTAATCAATTCATGAATTTGTGATAGACAACGGAAAATTTGTAGTAATTAACAAAAAGAAAACTGCTTGAGTCTGGCTGTATTGCAGTAACAATATCTATTGCCACAATTGGTAAAAATGTCCAGTGGAAACACTAGGTGTAATCGGATGCAAATGACAGCGATGTGTATATGTGATATATACCAAGAATGATAACCAAGAAGGTTGTGGTGTTGGCTTGAGAATAAAGAGCGCTCAATACCGTACCAGTAGAGCGAATAAAGGAAATAAACTAGAACTGAAAAATAAACGAAATTTGTTGTCGCTACTCTGAGTTTCACGCGCTCAGGCGATCATCTGATCGCCTACATTATATACAAATATATATACATATTTTATATATATTATGTATATAAATATATATATACATAATATATATAAAATATGTTATATACATAATATATATATATATTATATATTATATATACAAACGTGTTGATAGTAAGTATCGTGTGTAAAATCATATATGAAAGAGTGTTCAATGCAAACGGTAATAATGAAAACACAAGTTACTTCATAAGAACTTTATTACTACAAATTTGTTTCGTATGGCAAGCACAGAGCTTGCCACACTCATCAGGTAATAATTGCATTTAGTAATAATTTCGTTGTTAACACAACATCTTGTTAACACAACATATTGTTATTCTCTGAAGATGTTGTGTTAACAACGAAACTTTAGAACCTTTAATAAATATTATGATTTCATTTGTGTTTTACCTACTGTGATGGCTTTTGTGAAAATATTATACTGGGCATCGATATTTATACTAAGATTACGATTCCCTGACAAGTGTGGTAAGCTCCGCTTGCGATACGAAACAAATTTGTAGAGATTAAAGTTTAAATGAAGTAATCCAAGTTTGTCCTTTTGTCGTACTATTCCGCTCTACCCTGGTGTCGAGCACTGTACTCACATGATTCTGAACTGTTAAAAGCTTTTTATTCAACAGAAGTTACTAACGAGGATTATGATTGATTTTTTTTTTTCGATGTCTCACTGCATTGGAGGAGGAAGGTTTTTGATGTATCTTTCTTAAACTCATTAATAATTCATGAAGAAAACGCAAAACTTGATATCACATTAACCCTTTGAACACTGAGCTCCTGAATGTTTACCGAGGCCATACACTGGAAATCGGCCGCTCGTGTCCAAAGGGTTAAACAGTCCTTCTTGTGTATGAAATATTAAATATATAAACATATACAGACATACACATATTGGGCATGCCCATTATTCATTCCCAGAAAGTTAAACATACCGAGTAAGAAGAGTAGGGAGTAGTTCCATAACCAGATGACGTAACAGACCATCTTCTGATGTCACGACTAGAAATACACAAAGAGCTACGGTATAAAGCACGTGATAAATTGATGGTAATAGTTGAAGAAGGTTAACAACAGTACCCATAAAAAACCACTTGATCGTAACGAAAGTAAACCTTTACAAAAACTGCTCGTGAAAGTGAAAACAGAAACTGCCTCATCATGTCATATTTACAGTACCTTCGAGTATTGGAAAAACTGAAGTGAACAGGGGCAGATAGTACAGTTGGAACTGGACATGGACTGCTAGATGGGCTTTCCCAACCTATAAACAGAACAGAACTCGCACATAAGAATTTTTTAACCATAGCATGCTTTCTTGGTAAAAGGTTTCTTCCTTTTGATAATTAAAATGACAGAAGAAACATTGGCAGGACAGGACTACATCTTATGTTACCTATACCTCAGCCAAACTAAAACCCGTTTGATTTTTAGAAACAAATCAACAACAGCACAAGTTTGTAATATTTAACATTACCTGTATTTAATTTCTTTAGTAGTTTAGAGTTAGTTGCGTTATCGTATATTGCCGGCTTTCCAGGTGGATGCATGTGAAAGAACGCTGGCCAGCGGAACATGCTGATTTTGATTAATGATGGTCATTAACGGTTGGATTTCTAACCATTCGTCCATTAAATTCTCGACTGACCGATTCGGTCATTCATGACCAAGAAACTTTAGAAAGTAAAGGGACTCTAACCGCTTTAAATAACTTCGTATTTACCAGTCGAAAACCGCAAGATTTAGTCAGTCAGAAAAGAAAGTGCTGCGTGGACGCTTTTTAATTCATAAGTACTAAAAAGTTTTTAAGCCTAAAACAATGGTTTATGTAAAGGTTATTTAACGTTTTATACCAAATTTGACGTGCAGCGTTTTCTGTCGTAACTGGAAAATTAAAATATAAATAATCGGTCACAATGATTCAATACAGGAATCAATTTCTTTTTCATAAATATCAAATAGTTAATCAAATCTTTGGTACCCACAGTGATGGAGTTTTATTGCAATGTCTTGCCAGGGGGATTTTTATGCCAGGGCAATAATCGGTACCACTAGGACAAACTTCGACATCTATTTTTGGACAGCTTTTTATCCATAGTGAATAAATGTGTGATAGCATTTACCGGAGTGTCTTCTTGAGTGTCTTCTGTCATTTTTTGAGGGGGTGGAAAAGGTATAATTGTTGGCCCCATCTCTCCATTCTAATTCCACAAACATCTAAATAAATTTCTATTTGCTTGTTTATTTTGGGCGAGATTTATTAACGGCAACAGAGGAAAGAAATCACTTTTTCTTTTCTTAAGCCATCTTTGGCATGGTACTTTCATAAGCTTGGATGCTTTTGGATGAGCCTTCATTCTAGACTTGTTTCAGGTAAGCTCACTTTTTGATAAAGAAACCACAAAAATGCGTAAACCACCCGCAGGACTATTAAATTCTGAGACAAACACCTTAAAAAATGTTTTACTGAAATATCAGAGAATAGCTAAGATTTTATACTTTTTGGTCGAATTTCCATCAAAAGCACGCTTGCCTCAGGCCACTTCCGCCATTTCAGCCATTAATTGAATACCCGAATTTTGTGCTTTTCTTAAGGATACTGAATAACCCATTTCACGAATTAATATATGATGATGAGAATGATACGTACAACTCTCGATTTGAAAATGGCCTGAGATAGGAGGAATAAGAGTCGTAATTTCTCTACCAAAGATGACACAATAGACAATGCTATCACCCGAAAATGCAAAACAGGGACCAAGACCATCAACCTTCGTCCCCCCAGTCGTACCGATCAGTCAAATTTGGGGTCTTGACTATATATATATATATATAACTGGGCGATTTTAAATAGAATACCAAATAGAATTGTAATGTTAAATAGGTTTGGTTTTTGATCCTGTCCCTTTAGTTTTTCCGACTTTCCACGTAAATTGTCCCATGAGTCCTAACGTTAAAAATGATGAAATCTACGAAGTTTAAAGTTCGCTCACAAATTTGTTAATTGTTGACGAAGACTGATGTTACATGTTTTTCATTTTCGCTACAGTATATCTGCAGAAAGTAATTAAAAACTAACTTACTTTTCGATATATAATTAGTGGTTGAGTTGAACAAACAGGCGATGTTTCTTACTAAAGATACCACAGCAGTGATAGAAATGCTATATTTCAAAACATAACTAGCAACTTGGTCTTTGAAAACTTAAAAATCCCACCTTCTAAAGCAAATGCCACTGTGTCTTCAAAGCAATCAGCACAATGGGAACAACCCAATCACAGAACAAGTAAAATAAACACAGCTGAATTCACAATAATAAAACTAGAGATCACAAACTGTAAATTAAGTATAAAGTAAGTTCTCTGCCAAGAAACGAGAACGAGGTACCGACGTCCTGAGCGAAGTTCTGTCATAACAGTAAAATGTAAGATGAAATAAAAAATAAAGGGTATTACATGATCGAAAAAATGTGGGAGATATTGTAACCAATCTGACGAAAGGAAGGTAAAAACAACACGATGAGGATGGACTGTTACTTGCTATTCTTATCGATGAACATATAAACAAGAAATAAAAATGCGTGAGGGGAAGGGAAAAAAGGTATAAAAAGTTTTCGTAAGTTAAGCACAGGATGGTCGAGCCAAGTTTGAAAACGAGGCATCTTTCTCGTAGTTATTTTGCTCTTTATTTGAGGCTCTGTACACTATGATAATTTTGATTATCTAAGATAATCTTTCAAGATAATTTTGTCAATTTTGAAAATTGGGGCTAAGGATTTCTTTATCTTTGTGACTGAAGGGATGGAATATTAAAAAATTGTCCTTGGAATTGTCTGAGCGGGAAACAGGAAAGTTGTTTGAATGGTAAACTCGAGTTAGCTGCTTGTGGAACACTATGTCTAACCTTATTTATTGAAATTTTTGATTGGGTGATTCTGTACTACCATCATATTAATCCTTCCTCCTGTAGTAACTTAGGTGTCGAGAGCTTCTACCTACTATGAGCTTAACTGGTTATGGTGGATTTTATTGAGGAGTTAAGGATTACCTCAGCGGGGAATGATGTTAGTTGAGATATCACCCTCTACTGAAAAATTGCTTCACATCACCTCGAATAAATTCGAAAGAGGCAACTTTGGAGAGTGTTAAACATAAAATAATCACAAAATTGGTGTTAAATGTTTATTTTACCTTTGGGAGATTTCAACTGAGGCGGAGTCCGAGCCCCAGCACCGAAAAGGCTACGAAGCTTGCGACCACTTACACTATAAAAATAGAATTTCAGCTATTTAAGTCAGAAAAAAGATCGTGGACAATTCATTAGGAAAAATACAAAAAATATGAACCACAATTCCAACACCGGCAGCTTAACCTGTAGAACTCCACTCCCCTACCGTCATCTTGAAACATAACAAAAATGATAATCAACGACGGTATGACAATATTCACGAGACAAAATTGTAATGGTCTTTGCTGTATTTCTGCATTTTCTCTCTACGGTTTGCACAAATGATTTTAAATCACAGTCAGGTCGGCGATAAAATTGCCGCAAAATCCCCGTCCAAATTGCAACTGGCAAAAGGATCTTTAGTATGTCAGCAAACGATAATGTATCGTGTCATCTGGTCTAATCAGCCTCCATTTGTCAAAACAACATGCTACTTCGCAGTGTTTGAACGATACTGTTATCGAAAGTAAGTTAAACACACAATTCGTAACGACTCATAAAATCAGTCAAACATTTTAGTGTAAGTCCAGTTTTCTAAACAAATTGTGTGTCTTAACAACGTCTTGAAGTTTGTTCTTTAAAACTTTGGTTTTCCTTCTTTTTATATTCTGTGCACTTGTCGGCAGAAAATTAGCACTTGTTGATAATTCTTCGGCATTTTGAACTAGCTGGCTTAGTCGAATTTCTTGGGACAATTTTATGAACAATAGTAACAGAATATATAGTGCTATATTATCTTGTTCAAATAAAAATTGCTTGTTAACTTATGATTATCGGCGTGTAAGCTTTTCTTTAAAATGCCTTTTAAAATGCCTTCGGAGTCCGAGCTTTTTTGTTAGAAGTCCACTTCAGTGGACTTCTAAAAAACAGTTTAGTATCTGATGTCGAAGTGGAAATTCCAGCATTCAACGTCTGTCGACTTGATCGAAGAAATAAGTTGGAAGACGGCGAGTGCGCTTTCGTGAGAGAGTTACAGGGTTGAACGGTTGGATAACTTGTCATCAATCTCGGATTCGGGTGTGCATCAGCTATCGCTCAAAATTTAGACTGGAAAGTGCAAATCGTTTATTATTTGCGTTGCATACCGACCACCGACAACCATCTTAGATTCCTTCGATATGGATTTTAATGACACACTTACTTCAGCTTTGTCCCTAAACAAAGATATTTATATTCTGGGCGACCTAAATTGTAATACTCTCAATACCAGTGACGTTAGATCACAAGAGCTTTCGAACTTTTGCTCTGCATTCAACCTTACTCAGTTGATTAACGAACCAATGCAGATAACCGCAATCTTCAACAACGCTTATCGACGTTATACTCGTGTCAAACGTAAATTCAGCAAAGGAAGCCAGAGTGATGCCCGTCTCTATCAGCGACCATGATTTTGTTTATATAGTGATTGGTCTAAAGAAAAGCCATTTTAAGCCGGCACATATTTCAACCAGAAATTTTAAACATGGTGATCGCGAAGTCTTTTTGCGCAAATGCTGAATCATTCACCAACTTCAGGAGTTTTGTCCAATGCTTCAAATTTAAACATATAATTATCAACCCCCTTGAAAATAATCAACGAGCAAGTAAACATCCATGAGAGCAATGACGATCCAGAACCAAAGTCCTTAACAGCTCACGCTCAGTTCATTTTGAATGTAGCCAATATGAAGGACTACCTTTGCTTCCAAGGCTTCGATGACTAGAAATCAATCAACTCGTTTTCAAACTTTCCTACTAATGTGTGTTCAAATGTTGCCAAAAGGTAAACATTGATTGATCATTATTTCCGAAAATAAAAACAGTAACGTTGTATATTTTTAGTTTATTGATAAATGCAATTTTAAAACGTTATTTGCTGTCTTTTCTTACAACGTATAGTCACATGTCACAAAGTTGAATCTGGCCTTGCTTATTTTTCATCTTTTTGCATTATGCTAATGAAATTTGCTGGATTCACGTATTAGGGACGAATTCGCTTATATGCAAAATTCGAGTAGGCAAAAATGATTTTCATATAAGCGGCAGCGACTGAACATATAATTGACATAATTCTGAATGCCACTGATCAAAAGAAAACAACAGCTGTTGTACTCCTAGACATGAACTAAGGTATTTGACAGCATCAGTCAAGGTATAACGGTAAACAAACTATAAGACATCGGTGCCTCATGATCTACATTGGTTTAATACCTACTTGTCACACAGATGTCAGGTGGTGTGCATCGCCTCGGCTCTGATGTATTACCAGTTTCCATTGGCATTTCACAAGGAAAAATTTTAAAGCCTCTGTTTTTTAACCATTTATGTTAATGATCTATCGTCATACTAAAGGCTGAACACTAATTTTGTTCAGGTTGGAGCTTGGTATATATCAGACGACCAACAAACGTGCGTCAACCTTGTTACCTCAGAAAAACAATTTCTGAGCCCCAGACGGGAATCGAACCCACAAATTCTGGCGACCGGTAACACGCTCCAATCATTGAGCTACCCAGATTCAGATGGTGATCTAAGATGCGGGTTCGTCATATGTACTGCCCAACCATTATCATATTGTGACTACCGCTTAGGCAGTACATATGACGAACCTGCACCCTAGCTCGCCATCTGAGTCTTGGTAGCTCAATGGTTGCAGCGTCTCACCAGTCACCAGAAGGTTGCGGGTTCGATTCCCGTCTAGGGATCAGACATCGTTTTTCTGAGTAAACGCGATTGACGAACGTCCTCTAGTCGTTCTGATATTTACCAAGCTTCCCCATGAGCAGACTTTCTGTTCAGTGTTTAAGTACTGTTGTCTCTCTCGATGGGTCATAAATTGCCAGCGAAAGTTCAAAACTAAGGGCATCTTTAATTCTGTCGAAGGCTTCCTGTTGAGTAACATCCCACACCTACGACAGAAATCGTTTTTCTGAGGTAACGAGCTTGACGAACGCCCGTTTATCCTCTGATCTACCGTCAACCTAGCAAAGCAGCTCACCCGAACGTTATGTTGATGATACTAAACTCTGCATGTCATTTCGGGTACAGGATTAGAAAACACCACTGCTGACATGAATAAAGATCTCTGAAGGATTCGTAATTTATATTTCTATAACCTGTTGCTATTAAACCCTGGCAAAAGCAACTTAAAATGCCTTATGTTTGGGTTTATTATATATTTATAATCTTTAATACTTTCTTATAGAAATTGCTTAATATTATAATCAGCTAAAGCTTCATCCTGATGCTTTTTCCCTTCTTGAAGTATGTTAACTACTTACAGGAAGTGCTGTCAACGCAAGGACACGCAACAACATTGAGCAGTGAATTACGAAGAAATGTCATTATGAGCTTTAAAAAGACCTGTTAGTAAAAAATTTCACCAGTTGCCAAACTCTGTCCGTAGTTCAATGTGGAATTTTGTGCAATGTTGTTGCGTGTCCCCGGGTTGATGTCACTTCCTGCAAATAATTAACCAACTTCGGCAACGAAGAAAGGCATCAGAAAGAAACTTTAACAGACAATAGTATTAAACAATTTTTATCAGAAAATCCCAAAGATTGTAAATATGTAATAAGCCCAACCATGAGAAAGGCACTTTAATAGTCTATGGCAGCAGACAGAAGATTTCTAAAGTTTCTGAGTTTCACCTTTCACTGTTAGGCAAAGAACTCGTACCTGCACAGACTGTGAAGGACCTTGAAGTTATTTTTGACTGTTACCTTACTTTTAAAGAACATATTTTAAAAATAGACACACAGCATGTGCATGTGTCTGGTGACTGAACTGTTGATTCCTTTCAACGACCATCGTTTGACACTAAAATTTTGCGAATCATGCTATACATGAAATAAGATTGTGGATGTACCACGTGTTGAAATTTCTGGCGATGGAAGACTCTTTTCATTCTGAATGGTCATATTTCCAAGTGGTTTTGATTAATTATAATGATACCGTGCTATAGTCCTCCATCCACACTAGTGATGTTCCTTATTAACTGTAAATCGCGCGATGTTATTCCCCGTGCTGTTTGGTATACCGATATACTGAAAATACCGGTATTGAATCCTATGTCGGTAATTCGGTATGACTTTTTTAGTCATACCAATATACCGAACTTTCCGGTATACCGACATTTTTCGGTATATTGAAATTTAATTAACAATTAGACAACGACGGCGAGTTGTCTAATTGTTTTAGTATAAACCCTTTGCTAAAACCACGATGACGTGCTAATTTTGCGAACTCTGAAAAAAATAGTTTTGCTAGCGCGAAATGCCGTCTTAATAAACTACTCCTGGGTGACTGGTAAAATCGATTTATTTTATAGTGTATGAATTTTTTCGTCCCTTACCATTAAAAATCTTTATTCCGTATTTTTTGCCTTTTTAGTTTTTTTCTATTAATATAATTCTATTAATTATTCTATTAATAGTAATCAAAGGGCACTTTACATTACCTGCATCTCTTGTTATTAGTCTCCTTCTGTGTGAAAATGAAAACAAAACATGACATGAGAATGTTAAATTGTTGAAAATATAAGGTCACTAACAACTTTCTTTTTGTATCTAGTTCAAAACAAGAGAGTTGAAAGCTTCATAATTCAAAATTAGTGCTAATTCACAAGCAAATACAAGTAACACTTGTGTGTATTATTGTCTAAGGTTTTACAATAGGTTATGCTTCAAAACAGATGCCAAAGACAATTTAGAAATCAACTACCTACATGCAACATATATTTCCAAATGAAAACTACATGTAGTCTTTTTCTGAATCACAGTTAGTGTCAATATTAGCTAGACTAAAATTCTACATTTAATACTTCTATTGTAATGTTGTAAACAAATATTTTATTTAAGTAAACTTCTGTGACCAATTTTGAGATTGCATATACTTGCTATTGTACATATTTACCAAAAACCTACTGATAATGCATGGAGATTAGGTTCAGAGTTTCCCAGTGATCGAAGACTTCGCATTTTAAGCAGGCTCGATGTCTCATCTTGGCTTGTAAAGAATGCTAAGCTGTCCATTCTTTTGAGTTTTCTTTCAGAGGGGTCAACTTTTCTTGACAGCTTAAAGTCACATGGTAATGTTGATGAAAGTTGGTTGGACTCAATGTCAGACTAAAAAACATTTTAAAAAATATCTACATTAAAATATAATATTAATGTCCTCCCATGAACTTCTTAGCCAATCTATATCATGGATTGTTATAATAATTACCAGTTCAACTGCTGACTTACTCTATAGAGTTATTTAAAAAATTAATGGAATGGGAAAGACTCTTTAATTTTACTTTAATTTATTTTTTTTCAACAGGAATGCTTCACCAGTAAAGTGAGCAAACATTTGGATTTTAAAGACAGCTTCAAATTATGCTTTGTAATAAATATTTCAAAGATTGTGCATGCTATTTTGTTGATTACAGTAGTTGAAAGCCCTTTCTTTACCTCTACTGTGTATCTCAACAAATATGTAGAAAACCACTTGCCACCATTGGCTGGTTACGGTTTTTACTCCAAGGGCCAGTGAATCAAAACCTGGATGGCTTATCCAGTGGGTAAGTTGTAATGACTGAGCAGCGTTATTCAAGCACCAAACAACTGAACTTAAATACAGTATTATGCACCGACTAGGGAGATGCCTATTGGATAGTTCTATATATATATAAATCCAAAAGACAAAATGTTGCTGTCGCTACTCTGAGTTTCACGTGCTCAGGCGATCATCAGGCAACTGACAGATAAGATTTAATTATTCACATATATACAGGAGTTTAAAGGAAGTGTTTGGTCACATGTTGGCAATTGCTAAATAGCTCACTAACAAACAAAGTAAAAACACTGATTACTTCATTGAAGTTTATTCACAACAAACTTGTTTCGTATGAAAAGCCGAAGCTTGCCACACTCATCAGGTGAATGATATATAGCTTAATAATATATATAATATATTATATATATATGTAATAATATATAGCTTAATTTACGATGTAATTTATGCCTACATGAAAAATTTGTAATTATATATCATCCCAAACTAAGCTCGCTTAACAAATGAAACGAACTGATATCCACCTGCCGACTGCGAAAGAAATACCTGTTATGTAAATATCCCACCTAATCCTATGTAAATACCCTATCGCTAATTGTAACACTATCCCT
>JBAHVQ010190100.1:0-14821 GCA_036872915.1 Nanipora kamurai | reverse complement strand
CAATAAGCTTCATTTATACTTCAGAGTTGTATCCAACCGTGATCAGGTATGGTTTCAGCTAACTAGTCAGGTGCAACACAGATAAAAAGAACTGGTAATGTTTTTCAATTAGACTATGCAGTTCGGGTATGTTACGTTTCATACCGCTCATTGTGCTACTTTCCTGTTGGTTGAAGCTCCTGTATTACACTCAACGCAAAAAAGATTACGTACGGGTTAAATTGTTGAAGCCCCCGAAAATGGGCTATCATTGCGATTTCCAAGCGATGGCTGAAAAAACAATTTTGGTCGTTGTCGAGAGAAAAGTTATTCGTTGATCGTCCCTAAATTAGTGTTTGAACCAGTAAACAGTGAGACAAAATGGTCAAGAGCAAACAAAAACTTGACTACGAAAAAATACGAATCTCGTAATTCTATTAGAATATGGTTCGTCTCAGTTTCATCTCAAACGGTCAGTTCTTTTAAAAATCTTTGAAAAAGAAGTTGTTCTTTTTTATGACAACACACTAGGAATAAGCACTTGGCTATCGTCTGGTGTTTTTCCGCTTTTCTTGCGTTTAACTTCATTAGCAACATAACTTCACGCATGCGCGACAGGAAATGCCCGATGCATAAAATTATTAGGCATAGAATGCACGCTTGGTAGTGTGACAGGGGCAAATTCAACAATTTTTTTGCCTTTACACATCCTCCATATTAGATTTACTGATCTGGTAGCCGACTTTTAAAAAATGGTTCGAAATTATGGCTCAACTGTTGAATTGTTTTCGTATGAGGTGGCAAGAATACCACGTTCAGACCACCAATCTAGTTTCTTTCATACATCGTTGTAAAATGCAAAAAAATAAAGAAATTTTCTTAACGGCAGATTTGTAAAGGGAATCTAAGGGCAAATAAATTAAAGTAAAAATAGCGTCATCAGAAGGTTGTCGGTTCGATTCCCGTCTAGGGCTCGGAAATCGTTTTTCTGAGGAAACGAGCTTGACGAATGTTAGTTGGTCGTCAGATGGTAATAGTCTGGAATTCTTAAAGCCTTGGTCAAACGGTCCATGATGATCGATGATAGTTGAAATTCTCGCTAAAGACCATCACGCAGCACCATCGACTATCACGGACTCTCATTCACTTTCAGCATGTACAAATTTTCCATGGTCGTCGATGATAGTTTTGCCGTATGACCACGCACTGATGATGGTTGATGATAGTTAGGGGAGAAAATCAGTTCCCAATTATCATAAACTATAAGCACCGTCTGACTTACGGTCTGTTCACACTGGACGTGAAACCGTAACGCTACGCGATTTTTGTAATTTCGGAAGCGGATAAATTCGTCCCTGATGAGAAGCTCGATAAAATAAGAATGACAGGATAACTTTTTGATTCTAGTGCATACAAAACCTCCCAATGTTCATTTCTAGGATAATTTTATTCGCTTTTAAAAACTGGAAAGTCGCGTCGCTTTACGATTTCGTGTCCAGTGTGAATAGACCTTAAGGCTTTACACTTGCAGCATACTGCTTGGTATTATACCTTAGGATTCATTGACCTTCTTAGCTACTTTCCCAAAGATTCATCTCAGCTATGTAGCGGCCATGATACAATTGTCGTATTTAACTCTAGACCATTTAGAACAATCTCTTGAATTTAGAACAATTTCTTGCTCGCATCAAGATCAAAGTAATATTTGTTTGCAAAAGTGCTCGTAAATATATTGCAATGACCACTGCAAACGGGCGAGAATACCGAATCCGTGGATAGAAATCTTGACTTAAAGAGTCAGTTTGAAGGGGACGGGGCAAAACACCCCAGTGATCTCTCCTACAAATTACTATGCGGCAACCAACCCCATCACTTTACACATCTGATTCAACCACCTTACTTTACATTCATGGAATCGAAATTAAAGAACTTTGTGTTTCTTGTACCACTTATAATCCAAATTCACTAAAAGTTCTGAAGAATATCAACTCAAGCGACAACTTGAAGCAGAGATCTGAGTCTACCTCCAGAATCTCTATGATTTGCACCAAGCTGTCTTTGCCAAAAGGAAAATAATACATTTGTTATGTCACTATCAGGAATTCTGTACAATCCTTATTGCTATTTGCATAACTAGTCCTACCACAACACCAAGCTGTCAATGCAAGACATTGTGTAAAATAGCCTGTAGAAAATCGAAAGGGTTAGGAAACTGCTGGAACTTGCATTTAGAGAAACTGTTTCGGTTCTAGCAAAGGCCCTTCGTCGGAGTGAAAAGTAAAATGTAAAAAAAAAGTAGGTGGTGTTTTTATTGTGAAAAAATCCTTTGCCAAAAAGATGTCCAATAGGATTGAAAAATCAATAACAGACTAATTAATGAGATGTAAATGATGGATAGTCATTTGCTATTCTAAAACGTCGACCAGTTAACCGAAAAGGGGAAGACCCGGTAGAGGTCCAAGAGGTTCAACTGATCGATGTTTTAAAATAGCAAATGACTATCCACCATTCACATCTCATTAAGTAGTCTGTTTTCGATTTTTCAGTGCAGTTGGTCATCTTTTTGGCGCACGATTTTTTCTCACTATAAAGACACTACCTACCTTTTTTACATTTTACGTTTCACTCCGACGAAGGGCTTCGCAGTACATTCCAAGGATTATTTCTCTTGCATTTAACCTTCGATCGCTCGGCATCGAGTACTAAATAATAATCCAGTAACCGTAAACCTGTGAATCATCCATTCTTGCACTTCGGTTGTTCACATAAACGCGAAGGTTACTCGGAATCCGAATATCATTTTTTTGGTTCCTACTTCTGGTTTGTGGATACCAATAGGTGTGTTTATACTAGACACGGGCGAAATTTTTTAGTGCGTCTGTTAATTCGTTTGCGTATACAAAACACAGGCAGCAGACGAATTAACCGTCCAGACGAACTTAACAGTTAGTTCGTCTTAGTAGACGAACTTAAGTTGTTAGTTCGTCCAGACGGATAATTCGTCTGTTAGTACAAACAAAATCCAGACGAACTTTGTTGGACGATGTGAGACCATAGTGAGACCGCGTAACAAAAATCAGCGCTTTTGCTACAACAAAGGACAGTTCTTCATATTAGAGCAGATCTGTAGAGTTAAGATGGCGGAGAAACAAAGTCAAAGAGGACGAGCGTGGACAGAAACAGAAGTTACATATTTTGCGATCGTACTTGCGGATGAGAAACATCAGTTTGCAGTTCGATTGGATACGTTAGCTTTAAAAAAGACTGCAAATAATAATTTGTTCGAAGAAATCATGGAAGCATTTCAAGAATGTCTGCTAAGTGAAGAATTTAAACTAGAGAATGAACAGGAAATAACAAAGAGAGTTAATCCGAGTTAATGCAAAGACTTTGCGTTATTGCCGCCATTTTGAATTTAACCGCGAAAATAGCTCGTCCCATGACTAACGCATGCCTTTGTCTCGGTCAAAGGTTAATTCGTTCAACTCGTTCGTCCAGCATTTATACTGACGCATTAAACATGAGGCGCCTAAATTCTTCCAGACGAATTATCCGTCTCTAGTATAAACACACCCAATGTTTTTCTTATCCTATTGTTTTACTGGCACTACTCTTTCAGTCGCGCTTGCAGTGATACTATATTGACTCGTATTTGTTATTTACCCCAAGGAACATTGGACTTGGAGCAGGGATATCATGGGCTAGAATAGGAAGCATCATAGCCCCTCAAATCCTCTTGCTGGTAAGCGAAAGTGCCACTTCGTTATACAGTGTGTAAAGAAAAATGAAATAGCAGTCTTTTTAGACAACCTATTGTAGTAGTTCAAAAGCGCCTAAAACCACTGATCGAGCCACGGATGCGTGAAAAAACACTGTTTCATACCCTTGGGAAAGTTACAATAATTCTTCTCGAATAAAGGACCATAACTGCACCGAACCATGTTAAATATATTCATACCAGTTCGGTTAAAAATGGTTCAACTGACTACGGAGCAAAGAGTGTTTATTGTAGTAACATATACCCAGACACAATGTTCAGCAGCAGTTCAAAATGCCTTTCGAGGGACATTTATGACGGAAATTATTTTGGTGGCCCAGCAGATGCGTTACAGATTATTCAGCGCCTAAATTAAACAGGAAGACAAAAGACTTTTAAATGTTTTCACTATGCAGACACTTGAAGTTATTTTAATCGCATTCCCCTAGTGTATAAAACAGTATTTTTTCCCGCATCCGTGGCTCAGTGCTTTTAAGCACTTTCAAACTACTACAATACGTTGTTTAAAAAGAATGCTAATTAATTTTCAGCCGGTTTCGGTTCTTTTATACATACTGTACAGTGAGTATAAAAAAAGAACGCTACCCTATTAAAAACTACAAAGATATTCTTCAGAAATCACTTGGTCTACAAAAGTTAATTTGCAAAGAATGTTAACGAAGCATGACTAGGCTAGTGGTTTTTTCCTTAGCGCTCTGTTTTCCGTATTATATCAACGATTTCAGCGTGATAAGATACTTATGTCTCTGAGGAAGACGGGATGGTCCAATTTTTTAGCAGAGTAATTATCAGGAGTAATTAAACCTGCTTGTAATACCTATTCTCACGTTTAGAATTACCCTTGATAATTTCCCTGGTAACAAAACGGATCGTATCCGTCATTCTCAGGGACTTGGAGGAAAGACCTTATCAATCTCAGATCGTTGATTTAACACAACTAGGAGAGTATTACACCAGTCTAATAAACTCAAGTCAAACCAAACAGCAAACAAAACAAGAACGCCCAATACGATAAAGACTTGAGTTGAGATGTTTAAAGTCGTGGCTAAACGAAACGACCCACTAAACAACACGGACTAAATATTACAACTTTACTATTTTTCATTAAATTAAGTTTAACTTACGGTTCTTTTCCTTGCATTCCGTCATCATCACAATTTACCAGGCGAAAGCTCTTGCAGATTGTCCAATCAATATTGTAGTGGGTTAATATAGAGAGAATGCATGAACACTCCATTGACGGTATCGGCGAACTATGTTCAGAGAGCTCGAAAGATTACTCAATTTGGTCTTCCAACGCCGTATTAGAACTTACTGTGTTACTAAACAGCCTCTATCGACAAAAACCACTTGAAGCAGCTAAAGAATAAAGTGAATCGAATTTTCTTCCCTCTAAATTCTTGGATTTAAAAATGTTGCCTTGCTGATCGCCCTTTGGTCATCGAATAAATTAAGATCGTTCCGGTGGTTTAGAATATGACAGAAAGATCGACACTTATTGATTCTTTAGAAAACTTGTGAGATATCCTGTGCTTTGAATTTTCAAGGACGACATAAAAGGGACCTAAAATCGTTGATATACAGGGTGTCCCCCAAAAAACCTTTTGAAATCATGCCTTTGTTGGAATTTGAATAAAAAATACAGTATTTTATGCTCCCGTGGGTTCAGCATAATGCTCAGGCATTCAAATTCCAACAAAGGCATGATTTCAAAAGGTATACTTTTTTTTTGGGACACCCTGTAGTGCCGAGAGAGAACAAAGAAATTTGTTGAGGATCTGCCATACATCCAATAGTGCTGCTTGCCCGCAGTAATTGTCTATCAATTAACGGAAGCTGGAAAAATTTTGTTCCTTTTTATATTTATATTTATATTTTTATCTGTGTGAACCCTCCAGCCATTTTATCCGAAGATGGTAGATTGTAGGTATTTTCATCATCAGCAATATAGCCTTTTCAAAGTGAGATAAAGAGCACTTTCAACCACATAAAATAACACGCTCGTCCCAGAGATAAGAGCACATTCTACTATTAAGGACAAAAATAGCAAAAGAAAGGAAAAGAAGGCAGGCAACTGACCTCAGTGGTGAAAAAACGTCTTCGAATGAGAGAATTATATATTCTAAGACCCAACAGGACCAGGTGCGGAAAATGTAACTCCAGGTCGCTCGGCTGGGAACCGAACCCACGATCTTGTGAATCCAGTGTAGTGCTCAGCCAACTGAGCTTAAGACCACTGCCGAGTGAATAGTCACGAATTCTGTATTTGAAAAGATGGTAATGCCGATGAAATGGAGGATGTACTCTGGCAATATTGTGGATTTACTTTCGATAACATAAAATGTACATATATTTATGGTAAAAGAATTATTCTGTACAATGTGTGCCAAAGGGGCTACCCTATTCATGCTTCATGAATATTCTTGACAAATTACCTTTTTACAAGAAGTGATTTCTAGCCTTTACGTTTTTATGCCATCCAGAAAGCAAAAAAAAGCAGCAACGCAGCCAGCTAGCTTTAATGGGTTAGCTAGCCAGGTAGCCAAAGAGTCCTTCCTCCCTGCCTCTCTCCGTCCCTCCCTCTCCCTGCCTGTCTCTCTTCCTTTCTTCCGCACTTCCTTCTTTCGCCTTTTGTTCTATCCTTCCTTACTTCCTTCCTTTCCCACATTTTCCTTCCTTTCCGAAGTTTCTTCGTGCTTTCTTTCCATCCACTATTCCTTTTTTCCTTCCTTCCTTCCTTCCTTCCTTCCTTCCGCCCTTCCGTATATCTTTCTTTCCTTCCTTCTTTCCTTCCTTCCTTCCTTCCTTTCTTCTTTTTTTCTTTCCTTCATTTCTTCCTTTCTTCCACCCTTTCTTCCGTCCTTCCTCGCTTCCTTCCTTCGTTCCTTTCTTCCTTCCTATCTTCCTTCCTTCCGCCATACCTTCCGCTCTTCATTCCTTCTTTCCTTCCATCCTTCCACCATTTCTTTCTTTCTTTCTTTCTTCCTTCCTTCCTTCAGCGCTTTCTTCCATATTTCCATCCGTTCTTCGTTTCTACTTTTCGCACTTTCTCCGATCATTCCTTCTTGCCATCTCCTTTCGCTTGTTCGTCCGTTTCTTTGTGTTTGCTTTTTTTCTTCAAAAGATCAGGTCGTTTTACATTCATAATGTCATCGTTGGCTCAGTTTCATTCGTTCTCCAGAGGTGATAAGTAGATATCAACCTCCAAATGTCTCAAAAATCTGACATTCTCAAGAGTATAGTCCATTACACTTCGAATAATAACTTTCAATTCATCGGCACAAATTTTTGTACGGAGTAAACTCCACAAGATAAAAAAATGAAGAAAATTCAAACGTAACACAAAACCGTTTCATACCTTGAACGCAAGCAAAAGTCCTGGGACTAGCAGCGCAATAAAAATCCAATTTCACATCTTTAATCAGTTGTAACATTCTGTGTCTTTGATGAAACTGTTTGAAACTTTGTGTCGGTATTCAGTAAAGGGAAAGGTATTTCTGCTATGAATTTAAGAACAGAATCTGGTATATTTCTTGAGATATTAACCAACTTAAATTGGAAATGGATTTCTATTTGACAACTAGTCCCAGTCCACTTTTGTGTTTCCAGATCAACTGGCGCTATAAAACGTTAAATAATTGCTGTTAACTCTTGCAAAAATTTCATATTTTATTTCACATGTGAAAAACATATGGAATTGCACGTTTTCACATGTGTCATTCTCATTTCATATGTGAAATAGACACTTCCTGAATTTGCCTCAATGGTCACAGACAACAGGTTGAAATCGAGGATGACCATGAAAGAAAACAGTGAATGCATTACGTCATTGCCAACCTCGATTTGGAGGCATTGTTTCCCGAGCGTTGAAGCAAATATCGGGAAGTATCTGTTGGAACATTTTCACATATGAAACGCTTGATTCACATATGGTTCATAGTTTCACATATGAACATTTCACATATTGCACATATAAAATTTTTATTTCACATATGAAAATAGATTTCACATATGAAATTTTCATTTCATACGTGGAATTGGAACGTTTTTGCATATGAAAGTCTGATTCATATTTGAAATTTTTGTAAGGTAAACTATTTCAATGACGTCACGGTTCAGTATTACCGAAAACTGTCCTAAACTTCACCAAAACAAGATGTAAGTCGGTTATATACCTCAGACCTCGGTGTTTAGGCGATATGTCAACCCTCGAGTTTCGTCCTCAGTTTGTTATATTGCTTAATTAACATTTGCTTAACCTGTTTAATCTTTCTTCTTAACCTTTAATCAACATTTCATCAGGGTCAATATACTACGAAGTCAGTGCCTTTCATCATCTTTGGCGGTTCCGTTTTGATAGCAGGTTGTCTTTGCCTTGCGCTTCCGGAGACATTGAACAAAAGATTGGCCGAAACAATTGAAGAAGCTGGAATGTTCGAAGAGTGGCGACCCAAATCCAGTGACATCGATCCCTCGAGAAAAGACTGTATTGAGCTCGTTGAGGATACCCATGATGATGAGAAATAGCCATAAAGTGGAAATAATAATTCTCCGTAATGTTTAACACATACAAGTTAAATTTATTGTCATGAACATAGTGTTGGTAAACTTTCGTGTATGTTTGTATTCAAATTACCAATCGAAATTCGGGTAGCCAGTCAAATAAAACCAAAAATATTTTTTCTCGTGAAACACCTTTACTTTTTTTGCAAAAACAAAAAAAAAATTAAAAGTTGTTCCTATGTTTTGTTTTTTTTTAACTTTTAATAATACAAAAACAAGTCATACTGATTACCAAACTATACTTAATGCTGAACACAAAGTTGGTTCATGTGGGAGTTTGGTAAATATCAGACGACTGGAGGGCGTTCGTCAAACTCGTTCTCACAGAAAAACGTCTAGGGCTCAGAAATCGTTTTTCTGAGAGAACGAACTTGAGAACGTCCTCTAGTCTTCTGAATACCAAATTCACGCAATCCGTTTACAAAAGCACCGGCGTAGGTATTTAAGGGAACTTATGGTGCCATGTCTTCCTCGTTAAATGTGCTACATTAAATATTTACACGTACTGTATATTAAATATTACATTAAATATTTACACATGCTACATTAAATGTTTACACATACTGTGTATTAAATTCCTGCCCTTATCGTTTCTTGTTAGAAGAGAATCTCCCTTTAAATTTCGAAAGAGTCCGAAAAATTATAATTAACCACAGCCAGCCAAGAAAGAAAAGTAGTTGATTTAAGTATTTGCTTGTGTAATAGATGAAGTTATAAAGTTGTATTTACCTTGCTAATGGCTGGCGAAAAGCGAGAGGCCGCCGAATTTTGCAATGAGCAATATAATTGCACAATTCTTGGTTTTCCCGGAATGGAATGGAGATACATCCCTACAAATAGTAAAGAAAACCGACCCAAATAGTAAAAAAGATTCAATGAAGACCCGGCTCTCGCACTCCTGACTTTGTTTCAACGAAGAATCCGCTTCAATCCGGACCACAACAGTTTTTCCTTTCACACTTCTACTTCTGATTGAACTTCATTTCCCTTTCTCCACCGTGAATATCAGTAGCTTGGTGGCCTGTTGCCCTCTGGGGTGACCAAATCGATTTTGGCGCCACTTCTCTCCCTCTCCCAATGCTGTTTCATGAAACAACTGCCAATCAAAGTCAATCCCATTCCGAGTCCAAAAATCAATCCTACTACCATTTCCTCTCCAAATGTTACTCCCAGTTCCTCCTACTTTAACTTTAGCTTGAACTTCAAATCAAAACTCGAAGATTTTTTTACAAAATCTTTAAAAAATTTTGAACAAAATCAAACTCGAAGATTTTTTTAATATGAAAGGAATACGGTTTTGTTTAATTGCAACAGGCGTTGATTTTCGTTCATTGAGATGGCATTCAAACTAGGCTTCAATTTTTTGCCGTTGGCTGAGACGGCCCTTGATGCTCAGGATGCGTGGAAAGAGTTACCACCGGATATTTAAAAACAGCATCTGAATTAGGTTAGTAAGTGTGACAAGCGGACCAGTGACGGATACATGGGTCTCCACCGAATGTGGATATCTCCATAGAAATCATATATAAACTAGAGAGGGCATTGTACCCAAATGTCCCTCAACCGCAGGTAACAAATTGAAAGGCGGCCACCTTGGATAAATTGGGGGCCAAACCACTTCACTCTTCTCCGTCGTTTTTGTTTTCTTTTTTATAGAATTCTTAATCGACTTAATAAAACTTATGTTTACTTAATCATGACTTTTTTCCTTGTTTTGTGCTTGGCACTTATATTTATTCTAAGATTACGATTTCCGCCTGGCTCCTCGCGTGCTACTCTTCTTACTTTAATCTGAATACTACACGGAGCCAGGAATTGAACCCTGGTCACCGAGATGAGAGATAGGCGCACTGCCACAGTGTCACCAGCACCACACTCGCTCTGTATACTTTGTCACTCAGAACATCTTCCTGCATTTTTGAGTCGTGGAATGGCGAAAGCTCTTTGGAGAATCTCTTTAGAGCCGTTCAAGCCTTTTGGAGGGTAAAAACCGTACATTAACAATCCAAAAAGACATCAACAATCCTTGGTTTATTATAAATTCTAAAGTACCCACTGCCTAACTGCCGCCTTCACCATTCTCGCTGGCTGAAGGACCCTATATGTTTATTGGAATTTTCATCCGAATCGAGCACCTTTCGGAGGTTTCTTACTCCACTTTGTTTAGTTTCTTTCAGCATTATACAATAGAGTAACCTGTACACGTTCACCTGCATAACTCGCTGAGGCTCTTTACTCGACAGTAAAACTCGGGCTTTCAGTCATAATGTGTTGAAGGACAATGAATGTCTCCTAACCCAATCTTTTTCCGTCGGGGTATTCTGCTCTGTAACGTCTCCAAAATACTTTTTCTTATAATAAAATATCTATAATATGCATATTGTTGCAACTGTACAACCGTTCTCAATGTTCTTTGTTTCATCTCTCAATCCCGTGGAAAGAGAAGAATAATGGTTTTCCTCCAAAAAACATCCTTCACAACCCTATGTACGTTTAAACAATGTTAACGTGTGGCAACAAGAATAAGAAATTTTACAATTATAAAAATATAGTTGTTATGAGTAATAAAATCACGCAACTTCATTTCAAATCAATTATTACTGACACTATACATGTCTGCTAGTCAAAGTTCTGTAAGTTGTGTACCAAACATTTTCAAACTACTGGATTTCGTTCATCGGAAAAATGACTGTAATATAGATATTTCCGTTTGTTCACCTTTCAGTTTTCTAACAACTCGGTTCTCCGTCAAATAACCACTTCGCCGTCTTAAACTCATGACAGGTTATCCGTTGATCTGCGTTGGTATCTGCAATTTCGAACGGTGTCCTTGCTTTAGACGGTGGGAGGTCGAGGGCAGTAATGAACTCTTCTGGTGTGATTTTCCCGTCGCTATTTTGGTCAAGTGCTTGAAACTTTGAAGGTAGACGAACGGTTTCCATTTCGGTTGTTTCGTGCCTCATTTCATTGGGTTGGAGAAACGTTTCAGCTGCTCGTTTGCGTTTTCTCCTTCCGTCCTTACCGTCTTTTCCATCATTACCCCAAAAAAACGCCTTACCACCCTTACCACCCTTGCCATGAGTACCACCCGAACCACCTTTACCTCCATCACTACCATTACCTCCATAAGCCCAAAAGAATCCATGACCACCGTGACCACCTTGACCTCCCCCACCCCCACCACCAAAAAGACCACCATAACCTCCATTGCCACCATTGCTTCCATTACCATTGCTGCCACGACCACCTTTACCTCCCCAGCCACCAAAAAATCCACCGCCACCGCCCCCACCACCCCCACCACCGCCACCACCACCACCACCACCACCGCCACCGCCACCACCGCCACCACCACCACCACCGCGTCCACCTGCCCCGCCGCCACCGCCGAAGAACCACGCCATTGTTGTAGTAATAAAAAGTGACAGAAGAAACAAAGACTTCATGGCCATCTTGATTAGATGCTGTTCTCAACAGTACTTGTTGTGAAATGGATACTCAGCACCCGACAGGACATCCTCTTTATAGTTTTCTAAAGTTGTTTATCAGTTTGAATTCGATCGCTTCCTTCAGCAGTTGCGCTGAAGCCAGGGGATATGTTTTGGCCTCGGACTTCCGGAAATTGATAATAATTATCGTACTCTTGAAAACCAAGTCTGAATTTGGGTTGCGGAAATCTCGAACGCATGCCGTAGTTTTGAAAAGTTAGTCGTAGTGTTCACTAGTTTACTTCAATATTTTGTTAACTAAGACCACGCCTACGCATTTGCGTTTTCAAATTTATTCGTTTTTATTTTAAACTTACTGTAGCAAAAAAATATCCCCTAGCTTTAATTTAATTGTTTACTATAAATGTGAATTCTAGAAGACTCCATGGAAGAGAACTCCTCTATTTCGGAACCTCAAGCAGATTCCTCAAATGTGACCAAAAATTTACAAGGTAAACAGAAAATAAGTTTCGATTTTTATCATAAGATCTAACCTTTATTCCCATTTTACGAGTTTTTACTTGGGCTTTGTTCAAATTTTGGAAGTTTGTAAAGAACGCAGCCAAGCGTAAATATGTTTTCCGGCTTCGTTCCTGCCGACTGATCGTTCCGTTTACTGTCGGCAATAGTCTACTTCCTGTTATTTAAGTGTTTTGTTTACGTTGAGATGTTCACAGTCATTGATTTCATGTTGACTATAACCTAAATTAAACTAATACATAAAAATATTTTCCGAAACAAAGCACACTTTGGTTAAATCATGCAACTGAGATAATAAATTTAGTTGTTAAAGTACATTTCCCACTTATTTCATTATAGATTGGTGATACACTTTGTATGAGATTAGATAGTGACCTTGAAGGAAGTGATAGTTCTGACAACCAAAATGACCCTGATTTGGAACCCAACAGTGAATGATAGTGCAGAAATTTGAGATGATTTGCCAGGATCTTCCGTTGGGAAATCAGAGTGGTAAGCTTTTTTGTTTAACTCCTTCTTGACCGTAGTGGTCCTCGGCGACCTATGGAGATTTTAGTATTTTACTCTGGCTAATACCAGACGATTTTACTCGTCAAGGGGAAAGTCCTTGGTCAGAAAAGGGTTAATACAAACTTTACGTTGAGATGAATTTCTTTTGTGTGTCAATGTGTCCGTTGGGTCGAATTTTACGGAATGACTCATAAACTATCCCTACAGTATAAAAAGACGCCAAATGTTTATAAACCGGGCAGTCGACAGTAACTTTCATAAGAAACCTGCACGATGTATCTATACGTCGAACTTCGAATAATTATCTTCAAAGATTCGTATCTACCAGTAATCGAATACCTTCATTGTCGAGGTCTTCTCGCAACTGAGACGACCTACACACTCAGTCGCTCAGATATGCGATTGGGGCAAAAAATAATCTCACCGACAAGTTTGTTTGGAGATGCAAACGAAAAGGATGTAAAGCTAAGATTTCAGTGCGTGATGGGTTTTACTTTGCGAAGTCCAAGTTGCCCTTACATGAACTGCTGCATTGCATTTGTTTATGGGCACTTCAGACTTCGATTGTGAGCGCATCAACACAACTGGGTATCAGCGAGCAAACTTTGGTCATACAACTTGTTAAGAGAAGTCTGTAGTAGTGCGCTTCTTCGAGAGCCTGTCCTTCTTGGCGGCTCAGGAAGAATTGTTCAGGTCGACGAATCGATGTTCGAACATAAAGTTAAGCACCGCCGAGGAAGAGCGCCGTCGCAAGAAGTTTGGGTGTTCGGGTTGGTCCACTGCATCTCAACTCCATCGACGGGATTTATGCAGATAGTGGAAAGACAAAACGCCGATATCCTACCTTCAATCATCCCACGCCACGTTGGACCGCCTACAGTAATGTCGGAAATCTTCCTGGCTTGGCGCATCAAACAGTAAACCATTCTTTGTAGTTCGTGGATCCGGTATCAGGTGTTAACACACAGAATATCGAGTCCTACTGGAACAATCAAGGTAAAATTGCAGCAGATGAAAGGTGTTCGGCAAGTAATGCTTCCAGGGTATCTCGAGGAGTTCATGTGGAGAGAGCGGGCCGGTGACAACAAGTTTGAAGCGATATTGGTTGAAATTGCTCGACAGTACAATGTCTCATCAAACCAAGATTAAAAGAAACCCGTTCCTTTGGGAACCAACACAAAGCCAAAAGTTGATAACAAACCAAATGCTTTAATAAAATTATAATATGTGTCGTTTCGAGTTTTAACTTTTTTTATGGGGACTATAATAGATTCGACCGTCAAGTATAGTCTCCACAAAGGGAGGGGGGACCAACCTTTAATTTATCTTACTTGTCTTTAATACTCATGGTAAACCTGTAACAGATACAAATATATTTAAACTCATTTAAATTTCAGGTTAAACGTAAGTAAAGATGCTTATACATATATCATTCTCTAATCCTTATAAAAGCAGTATTATAGATAAGGAAACCTTAAACTCCTTTATTCATCGGGTAAAAGATATTAAAGGGCCGTTTACAAAGTATAAGCTTTAGATTAGATCTGACTAAATGCACGATTTCGCCCTATAATTTATGCGAAAATTTCATGATTAATCCAACCGACTTACGTAGTATTGGTTAATCATGTCTGTCAGCATGAGAAGATTATGCAAGAAACTTAGCATGGTGTATTTGTAAATTTGGACAAGTTGGACTCAAATCTAGACAGAACCTTTGCCAAGGTTTACGGTGGCGGAATTCTTTCATAGCATTGCTGTGTTCGATGAAACACCGAAGTTTGAATGTAATTTGATATAACTATAAACATTAGATGGAAAAGTAATTGAATGGTATTGAACACCTTGTTTCAAATGAAAAAAAAATCTCAGAAATCTTTCTTCGGTTTAAGTTACGTTATAACATTAAACTAAAAACAACTAGTGGACGTTCGTCAAGCTCATTGTCTCAGAAAAACGATTTCTGAGCCCTAGACGGGAATCGAACCAGCAACCTTCTGATGACCGGTGAGACGCTCTAACC
>JBAHVQ010190079.1:0-14826 GCA_036872915.1 Nanipora kamurai | reverse complement strand
TTTTCAGTTGACTTCAGCAGTGTAGGTTTAATGTGAATTTATCATTTCATATTACCCTGAGGATGATTCTGGAATATTATTACTTAAGTAATTCAACAGTTTTGTTCTCTTCACCTTGTGGAAAATGGCATTGTTATAGCAGCTATGCGTAAATGCATGCAAAAATAATGATCTGCTACATATGAAATAATGCATATACCTTTTTACAGCGACCATCAAAACCTGTCTACAAAATACGAGCTAATGAATGAAACCTCTTTTTTGCTAGTGTAAATACGTATAAATTTCATGCTGCGTCTTTGCAAGGATATTGCCTTTCACAAAAACAACCTTCGAAAAGCAACAAACAAAAACATAAAGACATCCTTTTTCTCTTATGAATATTTGGCATTGACACTAAATAACATGAAATGATATTTGTATTTGATGAAGGAAATTTTAGAGTGTCAGAATGATATATTTTGATAACCCAACCGGGACCAGTTGTGAAAAATTGTAGCTCTAGGGCCTCCGGCTGGGAATCGAACCCGCGACCCTGTGAATCTAGCACAGTGCTCTGCCAACTGAGCTACGAAAGCCGTTGTGGAAAGCGTTGTCACGAATTCCGTATTTATATATCGGTGGGAACGCGGGTGTAGTGAAGGGTATATTCAACGAATATTTGGCAGTGACACTAAGTAACATGAAATGATATTTGTATTTGATGAAAGAAATTTTAGAGTGTCAGAATGATGTATTTTAAGACCCAACCGGGACCAGTTGCGAAAGTTTGACCAGTCGGGACCAGTCCCACTGTTCTAGAACCACGAAATACACCCAATCATGACCATTGGCATTATGACGTCCGTGTTTTAAAAAAGGCACTGTGTTTTCGTCTTTCGCATTAACCCTACCCAGGCTGGACATTTTTGACCTCAAATTGACTCTCTAAAATCTTTAGTATTCAAGTATATTTAACGAAATATGGTAGGAACTATAACTGGACCAAGATCTACTAGTTAAGATACTCATTAGTTTTTCCGTTTCTAGTGGTGTTTTTCGTTTGTTTTCTAGTCAGTTTTCCTTTGACAAAAAATGATGCAATTTTTTTTTTAATTAAAAACTGTATTTTCAATCTTGGCAATCTTATAAAAAATAAATAAGGTGTAAAGTACACAAGATTTTGCAGTGCAAAAGTTAATAATTTGCACAGCGATAAGCATTACTGTGGCAACAATTGAAGCTGTGTAATATTTATTATTATTTGCACTACTAATTAGGTATTTAAAATGTTCAAACATTTCTTCTAGTGAAAACTAATTACCAAAAATGAAATTCGTTAACAATTTGCCAAAATCCTACTCTTCCTGACAATGTTAAAAAAAGCCAATTTTAATTAGCAATTATCACAAAATGCGACATTTTATGAGAGACGTTTCTGGTGTTTTGTAAGCTGTCTCAACATATTCATGTGCATTTGTTATAAATGGAAAGGACGATGATTTAAAATGTGGTTGCCATGGCAACAGGTTCCCCTACCTCACCAAATTACAAACGAAAATGATCACCATAAAACTGCAGGAAAAATCGCCAGGTTTCGTGTTTCTATCTTCATTGCATGCAGATAAACCTCCAAAGAACCAGTTGGGAGCCATTATCTCCCCCAGCCTGGATAGGGTTAAAACACCTAGTCAGGGTTTGGAAATTTACTACTCTGAGAAGGGTTTTTCTAAAAGATCCGTTTTCAGTGGACAAATGCTGTAATAAATTTCCAGCTTATGGTTTTCTATCTTATTTGAATTAACATACAGTCATATACAAACATTTGAAGGGAGAAGCTTCCCTCCAAATTCGTTGCTAAACGTTGTCCCCATTAAAGTTTGCCCATTTCTCCCCCTGCCGCCTTAAAAAGGTCCCAATCACACCATTGAGGCCAGTTTTTTTCGAAATTGAGTTCATCATAACTGCATTTAACATATTCGAACGTATTTGGCGTATTTGTGGTTTTGACCAAGCTGTATGAACTATCGACGAACTGACAGAGGTAAAATCCCTTTTGCTGTTTTCGTGTCAAGTTTGGTGTAGTTTTACACTACTTTTAGTTTACCAACCCTGAAGATAGGATGATAAGTGAACAGGCGGGGAAATTTCGTCTTAATCCCATGAAAGCTATATGTAGCCAGTTCGTCAACCGAAATTAACTAAACGACGGGACAGTGCTTTAATAGGTAAACATGTTGTCGTGACGGTGTCTGAATTTAGTGCTAATTTAACTGAAGTTTTCTTTCTTGGAGTGGCTTGACTTGAGAGTTGGAAAAGGTCCGTGTACCCATCGAGTTACAGAAATAAAACAAATTCGAATTTTTATTGGCTTCGTTTTAACTTCTTCGACAAACAAATCAACAGGCTCGCGCTCACATAAGAATGTCAAGACGAGAATGTATTAAATTACACCGTCGTTGAAATCGTCTAACTTAAGGCATTCGGTACTGATCCACCGTATTTCTGCAGTGTTGGTTAGACTGTACGTGGTCGTTCACGCAAAATGAAGCCGGACCGACGCATCAACGATTGATCAGTGTAAACCAGGACACTAAACACCATGGTTCCGTAGGTATTTCGATACGTTATATCCACACATAGACCCTGTCTGACCAAAGTGTTGATTAGTCTATGGTTTGGATAACAAAACGAGCAGCATGGTACTTATTGATTTTCTGTTCAAAATTGGCAAAACTTTGATCTCGCAAGCTACAACGACGTTCGTCGTTCGTTCGAGATCGCGTTTGGCATGTGATCACGTTTGGCATGAAATGAAACGGTGCTGACTCGCTCACAGCCCAAAACCTTTTCGCTCAGCTCCAGAACTCATTCGTTTGTCACGTGATTGCTACAAGGTCAGCCAGTCAGCCACAAGAAGTCACCGACATAGTGTGCGCTGACCTTCTTAAGATCAGCCGACACAAAAACTGCACACAAGATGAAAAGCAGTTTGCCGTTAACGAAAACAAAGAGCAGAACAAAAAAATCTCAGTCGTTGAAACTGCTAATTTTTACTCCAAACACGTCAGTGTTTTAATTATCTGTGCATAAAATTCTTGTCTACAACGTGTGAATAAATGTGCTAGTTTAAAAATGATTTTTTAGGTTTAAGACCACTCGATTGCAATGCTGTCTGGCGGGAATAGTGAACAACCAAGTGTTATTCACCTTCAAACAAAATTTGTGTAACTGTCAACCAGGTAAATGTGTAAAATCTCAAACAGTGTTCAGAACCACCTCTATGGAAGAATTTTCTATTTTCTGAGCGATTTCACGACATAAAATACTTCAAACTATACGGCTGCTGTGCGTCCATAATTTCACATAAATATAACTCAAACTACTTATAAGTAATAAAAGTGTTTATTCAAATTTTAAAAGCAGAATCTTACCTACAAATTGAACTAAATGTTCTATTTTTGCCATTAGAAGGAAGCAGTCGCCATTTTGTAAAAATTTTGTGTGTAGCTAAACTACCGTGATGTACTACAATAATGCATAAAGTCTGTTTACCAAGCACCGCAGGGTTTAGGCTAGTATGACGCCCAGATATTGATTTAATGGTATATTCAATATACCATATCATAATGTAATATAGATATTGATTTAATGATATACTCAATTTAATGGTATATACTTCACCGGCATTCCCATCGATATATATACAGAATTTGTGACCACGCTTTCGGCAACGGCCTTTGTAGCTCAGTTGGCAGAGCACTGCACTAGATTTGCAGGGTCGCGGGTTCAATTCCCAGCCGGAGACTCTAGAGTTGCATTTTTCGAAACTGGTCCCGGCTCGGTCTCAAAAATATATCATTCCGACACTCGAAAATTTCCTTCACCCTACATCATTATCATTTCATATTGATTTAATGGTTGTTTAATGACGCCGTCACACTATTTGTAGCTAGGAAGTAATAAAATCGGTGCAGTTATGAATGCTTGTAAACAATCGCGTAACACTCAGGAATTATATAAGAACTGTTGACGTGTTCTTTTGGAGAATTTTAGATCCTTAGTTTATATCTTCCTTGGCTCATTTTCATTTTTTGTCCTTTTTTCTTTACTAGGAAGAGAAAGCTCACCGTAAGTAAAAATATATCCAAAAGTTTTATATAAATCACTATTAACTCTTTGCGGCGAAAGGGGTCGTTAATGACCCTACGTAGAACAAAAGGACAAATTTGATTTCTAAACAAACACAAAGAGAGAACAAAGAACAAAAGAAAAAAAATTTGCTCACTAAAGAGTTAAATCCTGAAGCAAATTCCCTTGCGAAATAGTTCGCATACATTTTTTTTATTAAGAACGGGTTAGAAGAGTAGATTGAGCGTTGGAAGCGGTGAAAATTGTGAAATTAATCGAAATGTAATTGAATATGGAAACATTAGTTATAAAATTTGAAGCGGTACATATCATAACGTAAACTTACCCCAGTTTCACTCGAATTGACTTTCCAAGAATATCTTTATGCTCACCACAACATTTGAAGTGTCGCACACAGAATATTCGAAGTTAGTCCGCAATACGGTATGCAAAATGTAAGCCATAGGTAAGTTAAAGTAATTTAAACTGGGCAAGACAGCCAGAAAGACTGTATCTGTAGGAGTCCCATTGAGCAAACATGACAAAATACCGAGTAACTGCTTATTTCGAATTTCAAATCCAGTGCTTGGTTTGATCGTGATGTAAGGTTTACAACTCTAATGTTCTAGATCACTTTGGCTGTGTTGGTGGAATAGTTTACCGAAATCACCATCATGTTTGTCATACTCATGCTCCAGCTAGTCTACTCAGAAAAACTTTCTGAGCTCCTGACGGGAATCGAACCCGTAACCTTCTGATAGCCGGTGAGGTGCTCTAACCATTGACCTACATAGACTCAGATGGTGAGCGAAAGTTACATATATGTACTAGTTCGTATAGATGGTAGACACATGTGCTGCCAGTCTGCAAGTCTCCATATGTTGCTCGATGGTTAGTGCATCTCACCGGCGATCAGAAGGTTACGGGTTCCATTCCCGTCAGGAGTTCAGAAAGTTTTTCTGAGTAGACTAGCTTGAGCATGCGTATAACAGACATCATATAACAACCAAGCTACCACATTTTCATAACACCGTTGAAATTACCATCGTTGGAAATTTTTTGTTGTTCTTCGTCATCAAGTCGAAGATTTTATAAAGCAGTCTGGGGAGAACTATTGTTGAAAATTTCATTCGATAACTTGCAAATGTCTCTAGTACTGAATTGAGTACTGAAGACTTAGCACTAAATTCCTTGCAAGTAATATTATTTTATTAAAATAAGACGCTTTTATTCAAGGCTCAGAGATGTAGGAAAAAGAAATTGTCCTGTTGAATTGTAATGCTTCAGTCCACCACAACGTTTGCTTGTTCTTTAAAAAGTTAGACATTGTACATAAATGGACATGAAAATCTCCCAAAATGTGCCAAAATTATTACATTTTAGTTAAGGTTTGTTAACAACTTACTTGTAAGAGAGAGGCGAAACGCTTTTCGTATTTTTAGTCATTCTTAGGTCTGTATAATCAATATTTTAGTAACACGTATGAAATTATTGCTTTAAAATGAAAGAACGCTTTTTCACATGGCTGTGCTTGTTACTATCCTAAATGTTACTTATTTATGACGATTCTGGATTGCTTTCCATTATAAGTATTTGCACGCGGCGAGGCGATTTCGAATTCATAAACGATCGGTAGCATTTTTAATGGTCGGTTGCATCATTTCTTGAACCGTTATCGTCGTCACACTTCAGAATAGACAATAGGTCTGATTCTAGAGGCCATCGTATGGCAGAGGTGCTGCAAAAGCTAACCAAAACGCTAACCCTAATAACGAAATTCAAGGTTAAAAGCAAAGCTAATCATATGAATATTCAGAAATGTATCTTTTACCCTTAAAAAATGCTGTAAAATAAAGAGAGAAAGAGACAGGTAAACGAAAGAAAGAATCCCAGGTAGGCTTCGACCCTCAGTGTCTTGTATCCTATAATAGTGAGCTGTCAACTAGACCACCAGAACGAGCTGTAAGTGCAGTACGCAAATCTATCAATAAAACTGTGGGCGCTCTGATCTTCTTTTGACCTATGAAATTTATATTAATGATGCTAGCGACCGTCTACCGATTCCAATTTATTTAATTTAAAATTATATGTTCTATTTGTTTTGGATGAGAAATTGTTTTGTTTAGAAGACGTTGCAGATCTTAAGCTCCCTAATTAGCCGCGGCGACAACTTTATGACCTGTGTTAATGGAAAAAACCGAAGTTTGTTGGACGTTTTGCATCAGACCTCACAATTTTTCCTCATTCAATGTCAAAGTATGTGGACTTATTCATCTACTAGACAACGAAAATAAAGTTGCAAAGCAACGAAGGATTGGTGAATACCGGTCATTACCCATCTAGAGTTAGTTGTAAGAGCTTGTAAACAACCTCCTTTTGAATTTTTCATTCATTTTCAACTAGTACCGAGGAAAAGCAACTGATATAGAAGAGAGCACACTCAGAAAAAATGGTGACTTGATAAACTGCAAGTGAACCCTTTTAATATTCCATATGAGCTTTTATTGTCGTATATGAAAATACAGACTTTTCGTCGATAAAACTGGTTTAGAAACACCGTAGATACGATTGACTACCTGAAAAATGCGGTCAAGTATGTTGCAATCTGTCGGAAATTTTTCATCTTGTCGCAACGCCACAAGCATTTTACTTGAGTTCTCTTTGTAGAGGGACCAGCATCCATTCATCAGTGGCACTGACATTGTTTAAACCGACTTCTAGATGACTAAAAATAACGGAACTGCCTTGTTGCCTTCCTCTGTAAGTTAAATTATTCCTTCTTGTAGAGACCCGCTCACCGTGTTTATTTAAGTATTTATCTGATATGTTGCCCCGATTTAGAGAAAACAACCGAAGTTTGAATGCTTTATTTTACTTATAGACCTCGAAAGAACTAGTTCAACCATGTAATAATGATATTTTCCAACGATCAAGCTATCGAGTGGCCGATAATCAGCTATTCGCGATGTCCTTTTGTTCTACGTTGAAATGGAAGAAATTTTCTTACGGTCCTTCATAGCCACCACGCGTGGATAACCAGTATATGCTAATGTACACCAATATATCCGCCAGTTCCTTTGTCATTTGAATATCTACGGATTGAGTGAAAACAATCTCTACTGATAAGAAAGGGCAATAGCTTTGACACTATGGTGTATTTGCCCTTTGACCACCTAGTTCGTCGAGAATCAACGTTAAATTAGAACAACTAGAGGACGTTCGTCAAGCTCGTTTACTCAGAAAAACGATTTCAGAGCCCTAGACGGGAATCGAACCAGCAACCTTCTGATAACCGGTAAGACGCTCTAACCATTGAGCCACTACGACTCAGATGGCGAGCTAGGCTGCTGGTTCGTCATAAGTACTCCCTAAGCGGAAGTCACGATCATTATTATCATATCGTTGTATCGTTCGTACGCCATTATACACTGTACAACAAGACCTCGCTGAAAAGGCGAAGCCCCGTATTTATATGATTTTATTAACATAATTATTTACATATACTACATCTCCCTTTCTTTAAATTAAATGTCTTTTAACAAAAACAATTAAGTAATACTAAATATGTTGTTCAGGTATCGGCTAACTCTTGTATTCTTTTCTTATAATTTTTTGATCTTATATAATTAAAGAAAAATATCAAACATGCAGGATTTCTTAAATTTTATTCAATATATACTTATTAATTCTAAAATCACTGATATCTATTCGGCGGAACAGTTACTCTACCGGACCGTGTTCTTACTACGTTATTAGTTCCTTTCGGTTTCAGCGATGAATCATCGGAGTTACAGATAGTCAGTCCTGACAAATCATCCATTGATGATTGCGAATCCAGAAACTCTAAAAGAGATGATTCTTCATTGGAGTCTACAGGATTACTTTCCGTTCGATTCTACCGAAGATGTCGACGATTTCGTCTATAGAAAGATCCATTCTCAGTTTCTACCACATAGGATCTCGGTGTATGGTATTTACTGACTACAGTGGCGGGAACCCATTTCTCTTCTTTTTTTATTCGGACTTTCTGACCAGTTTCCAATGGTGGCAACTCTTTACTGGATCTTCTCTCATAAACAGTTTTTTGGACCATAGGAAAAGAAGGGAATAGAAATCCACATCCTCTCCAGATTCTTGCTTCAACTCTGTCAATACATGTCTCTCATAGGCCACATTTAGCACCAATTGAAAATACTGGTTCAACGTACACACTTCTTGTCCTCGTTATCATCGTCTCTTTGGCTTACCGGCGGAGGAATAACAGACAAATTGTCATAGATATCTTGTACATCTGGACCAGCTCAATATAATAACTCGTTTTTCTTTCTCGCAGAATTGCCCAAGTTAACGTCTTCTTCTGCGCAATACGAAAAATTACTTGACCACACACACCATCACTCCGCTAACTGATTTTGGTCCATTTACGTCCATCGCTGATAATTTTTGTTCCATGATTGACTTGAGGGTTTCTTTCGTAATCCTCGTCGTCAATGTAATAATATACTTCAAAAATTACTCCAGAATCGTAAGAATTGGACTCTGATACATACAACAACCTATTTATAATCTAATCCTCTGCACAGATCATCTAATCCGTGCACTACATTGTACGCAAACAACGAGCAGTTGCAACCCATCGAACTTTCCATTCCCGAAGGTAGAAAGCATCTATTAACTCCACATAACCCCTCACTTTGCTTAGAGTGCCTGTGGAATGAAAAATTCAGTTCAAATTAAACCCTCTTGTTTCAAAGAAGTCTTGCGGTTATAAAATTTTGCGTTTATAACTTTTCGATTCTTCCTTTTGTTCCTAAGATATTAAGGTGTGTTTCATATGGAAATTAAACCCTTTGACGTCACAGGTTCATAATGATTTATTGGAAAAGGCTATATATCTCTGGGATTATCAAACAAAGTCACTTGTTACCGCAGGTGTGCAGTGATGTGTGAGACAAACACGCCTATGATAAGTGATTTTGTTTGATAATTATGGAAGAGTTATACATACCAGACTTCATAATTGCAAGACTGCTTTTGACTAAAAGCTAATTCAAACTAAATTTTTCATTAAATACATTGAATACATAGACAACAAGCATTGCTCCGACTTCATAACACAAATGATTAATATAACTCGGCTTTTTTTATGCGATCATTTAAGCCACTATGAAAGGGTTTTGGATAAATTCTCGTCAAAAATAATATAATTCTCTTGCACAATAATAGTGCAAATTCGAAGTAACCTATGCTCGCGTGCACGTAGCCCAAAAAGCTTGCCATGTAAGGGTTAGACAATGAATGCAAGTTTTCTATGGGATATAGTGTCCCGAGCATAGATCGAAGGCCACGAGGGCCGAAGGCCGAGTGGCCTTCTGTCTATGCGGGGGACACTATATCCATAAGACACGAGCATTTGTTGTCTAAATGTCTTAGAATATGATCATACCCACCAAGAATTCTATCGGGGAATGAATACTATTTTATTCTCTAGCGTATTTTATTTGTCGTTTACACTTTGCAATTGATTAGGCATCAGTGTTTTGGTGTTTGGTTCACCGCAGCTGGCAAAGGCAAACGCAAATGCAACCAAGCCAGGAGTTAGTTCAGTGAACTCGAAGACCTTGAGGCCTATGTTGTCATGCAATATTTAGTTGCATTTGAAAGTGAAAATTTTGGCAAGGATTTCATCTCCGACTATGATGAAAGCGACCAACGAACTAGGTTTAAAAAGCCAACAACAGTGAACGAAATCGAGCAAAGAGAAAGAGAGAATTCCACTAAAAACTCGACAAAGTAGTATGCGTCTATTCAGAGAATACTTGAGATGTATTCCAAAGAGTGGAACATTTCACCGAAAGTCAGTTAAAAGCAATGAACTAGTTGATATTAGGTATGGACAGCAGCCTACTGGAGTTAATACTTCGTCGAAGTATTTGAAATCGATGTGCACAGAAGCGAAGATAAACATGGATGCGCGACGCTTCACAAATCACTCTGGAAAAGTGACTTGTGCAACGCAATTATATCAAATAGGAACTTTTGACGAACAGACCATTATGTCTAGAACTGGTCACCGCAGCACGGCTGTCCGCTCAGACAAACGACCTAGCAGCACTTTGGTAAAAGCCGTGTCCGATGCCCTACAACCACCAAGCGGACAGTCAGAGGAACCGGAAAAAAAAATTCAAGAAGTGGAGGCAGAGGACAGAAATGAACCAAAACCTGCATTGTCTAGAGAAATTTCACTTGCAATTAAAGAGGGTGAGACAAGTATCACTTTTAGGTTTGAGTGAAAAAATTGGTTATAAAATTTAAAATAAAACTGGTAATATTTGGTTAGTTTTATGTTTCTGGAAGAAAATGTGTGCTTTGTTGGGTTAGAAAGAACAGATTTAATAAATGTAATTTTTTTCGTCGTCGTTTTTGATGTCCGCATTATTTTTAGTGGTGAATATGTTCTGGTGACTTTATGTAACTAATTAGTATGCTCTATGTAGAGCATACTTATGAGGCATTAAAACAAAGGAAAACGCCTTTTTTCTTTATTTTAATACTTCATTAGTATGCTGTATATAGAGCATACTAATGAGTATATAGAGCATACTAATTAGTGACTTAAACTTATTAGTAAACACAATTTTACCCCTTAATTTCTCTGTGCTTCAAATCCCTCGCCACTTATTTCAGACAGTTTATCGACTATTGAGTTTCAAAATCCTGGGCGCTGATTGGCTGAGTGGATATGATCATATTCTAATATAAAAATAAAGAGTTTACGAAAACGCCATGCCGACGTTAAGGACGACGCAGCCTTACAATGAGAATTCACTTCCAAAACAAAAGAAATGAATAATTTGTTGTCCTGTGAGTATTCTCGCCGTCCTGGCTCCACACAAGACATGAGGATAAGCGTTTTAACGGCAACGCTGGCTCTTCAAACACGAAGAGCTTTGGGCTATATATAACGGCAAACATTAATTGACTGACCCGAACTGCTTGTAAGTGTTTACGAGAAAGAAAAAGAATATCCTAAGTTAGGTACGTTTTTCCATTATGGCCGTAGAATTTAAAGCACTTTGTTTACTGGCGTCGGCGTTGCAGCATTCGTAAACTCTCTAATACAATGTATGCAGCGGCGTCCCAGCTGTACTGCATCCTAACGGTCCCTTCTGCCACAATATGGTCTCCTCCGCCGTGGAGATTTCTACCCTATTCGCCTTCTTGCACATCTGCGTAATTCCACCTTTCGTTCCATTCTTCATCTCACCATCTAACAACTTCCATAACTGCGTAAATCTCACAAAATAAGTGAAAGAATTCATGCATAAGTTACAACATACTCCTTCTGCCCATAAACGAATTTTGTCTAAGACATGAAATGCTTGATTTTGCAAACAAAATGCGGCGGAATTAATCACGAGCTCATACCTTTGGGCAAATTTCGCAAAAATATTAAATGCTTCCCTGCCCTCACGCCCAACAGATGAAGATTTATTCCACAAATTAGTAGATACAGTGTCTTTGGTGGATATCGTTCACCATTGTGCATTGAGACTTCTCCCACAAACTTACTAAGCCAGAAGTTTAAAATATCTGGAGCCATTTCAGAAATTGCACACGTTAAATTCTGTATCTTTGAAAAATCTACCCGTGCAAACCAACTTCTTCAAATTCTACATTTTTTTACTTCAACTGCATTGCCAATCATGAAAAACCTTTAATAAACCTTAATAATAATAACAACACTAACACATTCGTATTTACACAGGTTTTACCTCGTCAGCTAAAGGATAGCTGTTATCAATGAGGGACCTGATTCTAGCGTATTAGAATAAATGTCAAATAATAAAACAATTGCAATTGCAGAGTACTAAGATAGATGTGATATGCTTTAAGTTTAGCTATGAAAAACCATCTGAGTCGTAGCTCAATGGTTAGAGCGTCTCGCCGGTCATCAGAAGGTCGCGGGTTCGATTCCCGTCTAGGGCTCAGACATCGTTTTTCTGAGAGAAGGAGCTTGACGAATGTCCACTAGCCGTCTGAGATTCACCAAGCTCCCACATGAACTGAGTTCGTGTTCAGTATTAAGTATTTACATCATTACTATTATATCGTGACTTCCACTTAGGCAGTACATATGATGAACCTGCACCCTAGCGCACCATCTGAGTTGTAGTAGCTCAATGGTAAGACTGTCTTGCCGGTCACCAGAAGGTTGCGGTTCCATTCCCGTCTAGGGCTCAGAAATCGTTTTTCTGAGAGAAGGAGCTTGACGAACGTCCACTAGTGGTCTGGCAACTAAAACTTAATCAAGAAGCTTTTTACATTAATAAGTAAACCCAGAACTCAATATTCAAATCCAACACGTCTATACTATTTTCAACCTTCAACTTTACTTTCACCACTTTGTATCTTATAATTATATGTTTACACTTATGTCATCTTATTGTCGTAATATACAGTTACTCACAGTGCAAAATCCATAATTAGCATATCGTATCATATTTAAATTTATCAGTTTGTAACGATCTTTCAAATTTCAATAATCTTGTTAGCTGGAATTTAAATTTGAATATGAAAATTGTGACCGCATTTATACATAAGTAGACATTTGAATCTACTTATGAGTTAGTTAACCATTTATCTGTATCGAAGATGGAATAAGCTTTGCCGAAACATGTCTACAATTAAAAAAATTGACGTTTATTTGAAGTTTATTATATATTTATATACATGCATACAAACGCAAGACGCCAACCCGTCTTTTCGCCTTTTTTAAAAAGAAAATATTGTATCGTTTGTCCATTATAGCGCTGAACCCGATAACCATATTGCTGGACCTGTCAACGGAGATGTCTATGCCATGGTAGCCACTTCGAAAAAACCGAAGAAAAAACAACAGGTATCATTTTTTATATGATTATCTCAGATTCCGAAAATTTACTTTCTGCTCTGTAAAAGGCTTTGTTCATATTACGCCATGGAAATATAAAAATGTTGGTCTTCATAAAGAGAAAGGATTTTCCGTATTCTTATGAAGTCATCTAAACTCTTTTGGAAACCCTAGCGAGTTGAAGTTTGACTGTACATACTCACCCATCGGAGTCGTTTTCCCAACACAACTTCTCTTCCTCCTAACCATCCATGGACTTAAGTCGATGGAAACGCGGAAAACTCGATACTGAAAATTACGGCATGTGACATTTTGTCGAGTAACACCCAGAAAAGCTTAATACCGTTCGTAATCTTTTTGTTAAAACAAAGTCAGTGAAACAAATCTAAAATTAACATAAGTTTGAGGGAACTATGATACATAATTTGAGCCATGCCTCTTGTAACAAACTTAACGTGGTTTAAAGTGCCTAACTCACATCTGACGATTTTACGTATTCGCATTCTTTGGCTTTTTATGAATGAAAATGTAGATATTGAAAACAGCAGTAAGCGATTTGTGTGGAGAAACGTCAAGTCCCGCTTGAAAATAATTCTAGTTTTTTGCGAAGAAGATCTCACAATTGTTCGAAAACAGGCAGAAATAGATGCTAGCATATTGTCTCCTGCTGCGAATATAGATTACAGCCAAAAAGACTAAAGGACTGACTTTACTTATGACAATCACGTAAGTTAGCGAAGTGCATCCAACCACACTGTAGATATGTTCAACGAATATTCTGGCATTTACACTCGATTAATAATATTTAAGTGAACATTTTTTTCCGTTTCGGTCTTAAAAATTACAATATCCTCACACTGTGGGTAACCTGTGGCCTAATGGATATCCCGGCGCACTTGACGAAAGAATTGGAGACAAAAAGTGCTTGGAAGCACTTTTAAGTCGTTTAGAACAGTTCTAAGGAGGAGAAACAGTGGATAGCTGGTACGTGCAAATACTATTTTCTTGTTCACCCTTGAACGTGTCAACTTTTTGGTATGTTCTACATCTTGATAGCCTGCGTCCGGTGTCGACAGGTTAATATTTTGGTAAAGGACTAAGTGTAGCAACTGTTGCACCGAATAATTTGGAAGTGAAAAGAATGTTAGTACTGTACCAAAATTGATGCCTGTATCCAGTCGGGTACCGTGCCGTTTTGAGTTTGGACGCGCTTCAAGCAACCAAGGAATGTTTTCACTGGACATTCGGCACTATTTCAGAACCATCCTCAGTGTAACATATGAAGCGAAAGTTTGAACGACTAGTGAACGTTCGTCAAGCTCGTTATCTCAGAAAAAAGATTTCTGAGCCCTGGACGGGAACCGAACCCCCAACCTTCTGATGACCGGTGAGACGCTGTAACCATTGAGCTACCACGACTCAGATGGTGAGCTACGGTGATGCTGAGTTTACTAGTCGTTTGATATTTACCAACTCCCACATGAACCAAATTTGTGTTCAGCATTAAGCAAGCAAAAGTTTCATATTTTTCCACTAGGTCTGAATAGACCGTCAGGATGAACTTACTTACACCTCTGCATATGCCGAAACCCAAAACTGTGAGCAACTTGTTTCCAAATTTAATATTCGACCGAAGTGTAGTGATAATTATGAGACCCAACATAGAATACAGATAACCGGCTGTGAGGGCGAAATACTGACAAACGCTATTTTGGCGAAAAATAGGACGCTAAATATTCGCAAAAGAAAGACGATAAGCACATGGCGAACGTTTGAGTTCATATTTTGTTTGTTGTGGGGTTTTTTATTAAAATTGGAGATTA
>JBAHVQ010190069.1:0-14826 GCA_036872915.1 Nanipora kamurai | reverse complement strand
CAGAAGGTTGCGGGTTCGATTCCCGTCTAGAGCTCAGAAATCGTTTTTCTGAGTAAACGAGCTTGACGAACGTCCTCTGTTGTTCTAACGGTCATTATTCAGCACTTTCAAGATACAGATCATTTAACTACATAGGAGGTGAACTATGCGTACAAATACATATCCTTAGGAACGAAAAGATTAAATTTGATTTCCAGCAGCTCACATCATTTTATCGAAAATTTTGGTTGTCCTCGCAATCACAGCGCTTTTGTGGGCAGCACAACGGTCCACGCACAAGAACACATGAATTCAAGCGGGCTACATTAATTTGCGAAAATTTTTAGAATGTAAACAAGCGTAAAACAGCTGAAAAGTCGTATGTAAGATCTCCACTTTATTTCGGAGAAATTTTTTCAAATTTCGGGCTTTCGGGGTTGCAAATTTGGAGAAATCTGCTTAATGCCTTCAACTACGTTTTTTCAAAGCATTCCATCGAGTGATATTTTTTTACAGTTGAAAAATGATAAATGTGATGTTAGTACAAAAAAGAACACCATATGAACAACCACTGATTTATTTTTCAAAAATTTGTTCCTTCTAACTATTACAACTTACTTGCAAATTTTCAGAAGGTTTCACTCAACAAAATTCGCAAAATTGTAGTGAAAGGGTGATAAGTGGTGCATATGTAAATAGGTTTTTTGCCTTGCCAAAGAAAAGTAATCAAATGCATATTGTTAATCTTTTTGCAGAGTTTCCTTACTATCCCTAAGAAGGACAAGAAACCAGATCATCTAGAAAACTTTAGTGTCCTATTATGTCAAAACACTAGGGAGCCACCTGAACTGGGAACACCTGTAGAAAACCAAGAGGGCTGGGAAACTACCGGAACTTAGGTGTAGAAAAACTACGTTTCACTCCGACGACAGGCTTTAGCTCCAAACGTCAGTTTTTTAACATCTAAGTTCCGGCAGTTTCCCAACCCTTTTGGTTTTCTACAAGTCGTCCAATACTGCCAACGCAACGCTCTACTTTTATATCATTAACTGGGAACAGC
Source organism: Nanipora kamurai (assembly GCA_036872915.1). NCBI lineage: Eukaryota > Metazoa > Cnidaria > Anthozoa > Scleralcyonacea > Helioporidae > Nanipora > Nanipora kamurai. Next base: position 13,787 of record JBAHVQ010190069.1, on the reverse strand, counting down.
TGTAAAAAGTGCAACTTTTGGGCTTCCAGTTGGGAGTCGAACCCGCAGCCCTGTGAATCCAGGGCAGAGTTCGTTCAACTGAGCTACGAAGGCCGCTGGCAAGAGGCTGGTATGAGTTCTGTATATATTAAAGGAACGGTACAGTAAATGAATAATCGCGGGTTCGATAAGTCGGAAGCCAAATTGTTTCGTTTTTCGCAAATGGTCCCGGCTGGGTCTGAAAATGTATAATTCTGACACTCCAATGCCTACCTAAACTTAACTCCTTCCTGTCCGTATACGTCCTCAGCGACCTATGGAGACTTTAGTATTTAACTCTGGCTAACCCCAGACGATTTTACTCGTCAAGGGGTAAGTCCTCGGCCAGGAAAGGGTTAATATACCGTGGGTCTAATATAATTTTTCATTGCCTAACGCCAGACGATTTTACTTGCCATATTGGAGTATCTAGACAGGTCAGAATTATACAATGTGAATAATTTCCCAACGCAGCCAGGAGAATAGTCCGACGCTACTCTGACTAGAAAAGTTTTGAACGTACCTTACAGATCTACCGTTCATGATCCAACGTTTCGATACTCGTTTCTAGTGTCTTCTTCAGGGGTGATTTACCTGAGCATGAAGTTCACTAAAGATGGCATATATTAATAAGATGCAAATAGTCATGTGGTAATAAACCACCGTAATTCCTTGAATGAACGGAACAATCGCAAAATCTATCATCGAATTTTCACTCTCAGTGTTTTGTGCGTGGTCATCTAACTGACTTTGAGCATTCTTTTAAAGAAATCGTTAGGATAGCTGTTAGCCTTCAAAACATCGAATGCATGTTGTTTGCAATAACTTTCCTTAGCATTAAAACTAGAGAATTTCCAATTTTTTTTATATATCGCAGATATGACATCATGAACAAAGCGTTTCCAGAAAATCGGTTTTACTGGTGCAGTCGCCGGTCCTCTTCGTTCAGTATCTTCCATTATCAGACTGGCAATGACAACCGACACGGAAGATCCAATGGCTGTACCGAAAACCTGTTGGTAGTACGCCATAAAAAAACTAGTTGTGCCAAAAGAAAAAGTCAGCACTTCAATGTAATCCTCGACAGATAAAGGCTGATGTTCTTTGACGTAAATTAACATCCTGTTATAGTCACTTTTCGACGACTTTGATGGCAAGATCATCGGGCATTTTGGCGAAGAGGTGAGACTACGTCAAATTACATCAAAGCTTCCTCAACATTGAGTGAAACATCCTTAATAAAATCGGCAAACTCGAAAGAGTTTACCACTGTGTATTCGGATTTCCCAGCGATTAGTGACAAGATCTGACCCAAAAAGCTAGATATACCATAAGCTGGGCAATTAATGAATGAGACAATTTGTTTCAAAGGAATCTCCACTTTACGAATTTTCGGTAAGCCGTAAAATCGTGGAGAAAGTCCGTCGCTCCTAAATAGTATTCTGTACAGAGCATTGTCAATCTTTTAAACTTTTTTTGAACTTTACCAGTAGGATCGGATGGTAAAACAGAATATGTACCTCTATTACCTAGCTATGATAACGCTTTTTTGTTGTATTGTCCATGATCACAGCGCAATTCCCTTTATCTGCTTATGCACAAGTCTGTGTGGACCTTTCTTGATAGCTAACAAAGCCAGTAAACTCCTTTAAAACATCAGCAATGGATTGACCGGGCAGAAAACGTAATCTCAAGAGAAATATCAAAGCTCAGCAAAATATCTTTATGAAAGCCATCGAGTCGGACACAGAAATAAAATCATAATATTTAATAAAGTTCTAACGTTTCGTTGTTATCATCACAACATCTTCAGAGAATAATTAGCATGACTGCCTAAAGCCTAAGTATATAGTTGCAGAGTTGTAATAATATTCATGCATTAACCAATCATAGGACAAACTAAAAATCATGCCACTATTGGCTAAGCACCCCTTCTTCTTTTATAATTTCTTCTTTCACTCTTCCATGTAGTTAGTATTACCCATACCAGTAACTTTCATTTTTAGTTCGTTCTATGATTGGTTAATGCATGAATATTATTACAACTCTGTAACTATATACTTAGGCTTTAGGCAGTTATGCTAATTATTCTCCGAAGTTGTTGTGATGATAACAACGAAAAGTTAGAACTTTATTAAATATTATGATTTTATTTCTGTGTCCGACTCGATGGCTTTCATAAAGATATTTTGCTGGGCTTTGATATTCCAGTAAACTCCTTATTTTTTTTCTTAAAACAACTAGTTTTGTTTTACGATAGGCGTATTACCAACAGGTCTGCAGACAGCGATGGGATCTCCGGTGTCGCCTGTCACTGCCAATTTGATATTGAACAAAGAACACTGACGACCGGACCTGGAAACGATGTCACATCAGCGATATCTGGAAACAAAGTAGCTATTCCTTTGCACCATCTAAATTCTATCGAACCGTCGACTCAATTCACGGTAGAACACAGAACGAATAACTGCCTGCCTTTCTTAGACTGTGTTGTCAAAAGAACGGACCACGAAAAACTCGAAAACCAACTCATACTTACACGTATCTTCACTTTGACTCTCGCCATCCTATATGCCATGAGAGATCTGTCTCGAGATCTTTGTTTTGGAGAGCTGGAGATATACCTACTAGTTTGGATAATAAGGAAACTGAACAAAAACATGTATTCGATGTTTTGAAGGCTAACAGCTATCCTAACGATTTTTTGAAAAAGTGCTCGATGATGGGTTCTGCGATTGTTCAATATATTCAAGGAATTGTGGAACTTATCAAAACAATATACTTAATGTTGAACACGAACTTGGTTCATGTAGGAGCTTGGTAAATATCAGACCACTAGTGGACGTTCGTCAAGCTCGTTCTCTCAGAAAAACGATTTCTGAGCCCCAGACGGGAATCGAACCCGCAACTTTCTGATGACCAGTGAGACACTCCAACCATTGAGCTACCACCCCCAGATGGTGAGCTAGGGTGCAGGTTCGTCATGATCGCATTATCATATTGTGACTTTCGCTTAGGCAGTATGTATGACGCACCTGCACCATAGCTCACCATCTGCGTCGTGGTAGCTCAATGGTTAGAGCATCTCACCGGTCATCAGAAGGTTGCGGGTTCGATTCCCGTCTACGGCTCAGAAATCTTTTTTCTGAGATAACGAGCTTGACGACCGTCTACTAGTCGTCTATCAGAAGAATCGTAGGTAGCGTCAACGTAAACGTTGTCCAAAAGCCATTCTTAACAATGGGGCATATGTTTGCAAAGCCTAAGGATTGCATTGCGAAGAATCAGAGAAAAGACGTGATTTATTCCATTCCATGTAACGACTGTGATCAGGAGTACATCGGCCAGATTAAACGTCAGTTTGGAACGTGCTTAAATGAGCAATGGAAGGCAGTTTTCTTCTCCAAAAAACAGAAAATTCTGCTTTGCAAACCAATCACGCGATTGCGCGGGAAAATCCCAAAATTATTACTACCGACCCACGTTACCATCAAAGACGCCTGGAGGAATGGCATATCAAAAGCTCCGTTCCACTGAATACGGTGGTTGATTCCCGGATGCTTATTTGGATCTCATTAGTAGATGACGTCATCAGTATTTCTCTAAGGATTAAATTGGGACCTCATGCTCAGATTAATCACCCCTGATGAAGACACTAGACAGGAGTGTCGAAACGTTGGGTCATGAACGGTAGTTTTCTAAGCTACGTTCAACGCTTTTCTAGACAGAGCAGGTAAATCCATGCCAGAAAATTATAAAACGTTTCATAACAAAGTAAGAAAAGACAATAAATGAAGACAAAATACAAAAATAAAATGTTGACAGGAAAATGTTTAACCATCCGGAACTACACGCGGCAGGAGACTGTATTTCTTTCTAACCTGGCAAGCAATAGAAATACAACGAATAACCTGAAAGCTGAGGGAAACGTTAACAGCTCTGTTAAGACGACTTTTTAGCGCCAGAATTTAAGTGAGTAAAATGCAGATTACACACCTTTAAGATCTAAATTTTTTTCCAAGTATTTTTTCGTAGAGGGTTTACTTATTCTCATCTGATTCATTGTGGTTTCCAAAGCAGACTTTGCAAGTTGTGGAAGAAATCTACAATAAACCAATATAAATGTGCTCAATCCACTGCAACCAATGTTCATCAGTAAGAAGCGTATGAGAAATTATGATTCACCAACTGTGTCACTGTATCGCAGTGGCTGGAATTGACCGACAAATAAAATCAAAATTTGATTGTAAAGAAGATAAGTAAAGGTTATCTTAATTCTTTATATGTTTGCACAGCAGTATACATAATTCAGTTCTATTTGTGATATAGGCAATTTAATTACTTAAAGTTCACCTTGCTCTGAATTTTTATAAAAATCTGTTCATTTGCTTTTGCACGAAATTCCCCCAGAATGTAACGATGACAAGGACGATCGAAGTCAGAACTAGTTCTCCTTTCATTGAATCTAGGTTACGTTTCTCTCTGACAAAGGGCCTTCGCTCAAAACGTCAATATTTGCTACCCTAAGTTTGCCGTAGTTCCGTAACCCTTGCAGCTTTTTAGACAACTTTATTTTTGACAAATCAATCTCTTGAACCGGAAGATAAGAAACAATGCGAACCTAGTATTACATGCCCTGGTATATGGCTACTTATAATAATCGTGATGATCCAAACAGTTCATTGATACATTAATGCCATTTATAATTAGTTTTCTTTTTTTTCCTGGATGGCATTTTTTTCCTTAAACTAACTAAAACGAGATACTAAATCACTTACTCAGTGAGACACGCTCGGCTTAGGGTTTCGTACATATCTTCGGAAGGATACTGAGCAATTCGCTTCGCAATCCGTAATAACTGTCGAGTTGACAGTGAAGAAGCAGCAGAAGACAACTGAAAGAAGGGAGAGACATTTCAAAAGTAAACCTAACGAGTGATAAATAGAGCCTAGATGTAGTTTCCGAATTCCTACCATTGAATTTTTTGAGGTTCTCAAGACATCTGCCATCTCTAACAAAGTGTTCACCTTATCTTTCGGAGCATCTGGCACCTACATCATGCGGGGGAAACAAACACAATATCAACAACGACAACAACAACAACAACAACAACAACAACAACAACAACAACAACAACAACAACAACAACAACAACAACAACAATTGTTATATGTTAGTGTAGTCTTGAGAAATACTGTTGGTGGAAGTGACTGACGTTTCGACAGCCTTAGCGGCGGTCATCTTCAGAGTCAAAGAAAGAGTAAAATTCACGTTCGCCTGCATTTGTACCTGGTTCGTGCGTCACAAGTGGGCGGTCACATAGAGGTGTGGTTGTTTGTGAAAAGCAGTGAGAGGGATGTAGGCGTTAATTATTAGTTTGTCGAAGTGTTAAGTCTATTGACTGTTCGCACGTTTGAATTTGTGAATAAGTCGTTTTTAAGGTCCCGGTAATTGTTGTGGTTTTTGTTTTACGTTCGTATACCAGCTTTCTAGTGTGTGTCGTTGTTTGTAGTTGGTGCTGTAAGTAATGCATTTTGCCGATTCCCAGTCAATGTCGTGTTTGGTTTGTCGGTGGAGTTCGGCAATGTGGTTGGTTTTGTCTCCGTTTGTGTTCTATAAGTCGTATATTTAAGTTTCTGGTGTCTTGGCAGTCGGAGCAATTAATTTTGTAAACTGCATACCTAGTCTTTCCCGCAGTTGTTCTCTGTCCTTAACGTTAATCAGTACATGTCGTAAAGTTATGGTCGGTGTGTGCGCTGCTCGTATATTGTATGGTCAGAGATACGCGAGATAATCTCAGACGTACCTTTTATGTAGGGTATTGGTGCCGTAGTTGTTGTGGGACTGTTGTTTTCGTTGCGTTCACTGTCTTTGTAAGTGTTAAGTTTGATGAAGTCAGAGTTATAGTTGTTTTTGTGGAAAACGCATTGTAAGTAGTCATTTTCTTGGCGTAGAGCGTCGGGTGAGTCACAAATGAGTTGTGCGCGTCTCGTCACTCTCACCGACAGTCTTTCTCAAGACTACGCTAACCGGACGATCAACTTCCACAAACATGTCACGATTCTCCCAGGTTTAAACCATTTACTTTAATAATAATAATTAAAATAATAATAATCATAATCATAATCATAATAATAATAATATAATGATAATGATAATAACAATTATAATAATATGAATAATAATAATTCAACTAATAGTAACAACAATAACAATACCATGTTGAAAACAATTTCTGCTTCTTCTTGTTTCACCAAGGGCTCAACATGGTGGTAAAGAAATAAGGACAGCAACTCTGAACCTAGCCAATGGTTTTGACTGCTGTTAATTACAGGGGGTTCAGCGAGGCCGACAATACGAAATGCCGGGTGAATACGAAACACTTTTCTAAGGTAAGAGGCAAAGGTTGAGGATAATTAACATCTTAAAATTAATCTTTGCAAAGAAGACGCACTAACTAGTTTTCAGAAGGGATGAAGTATCACAGCGGCACAAAACTACCACTGCCTGTATAATATACCACTGCTCTTTCGTACTTATTTTTTTAGTCTTTCCCGCAAATTCAAAATACATTTGGTAAAATTTTCTTCACTAAGTGCGATTTTCGAAGTGTTCTGGCAATCGTCATCAGCCAAATTGCCTTTTCAATTAAACTCCATAATTGTAATCTCCTGGGAAAAAGTATTAATAAAGTATTAAATAAAAAACTTCTGAATAAGTATTTACGTTTCGTGAAGGAAATGCACGCTAGTCAGAATGGTACAACTTTCAAAAGTTCTGATATCCATAAAGTTCCTTCACCAAATGTAAATACCATTTCATGTAATGGAAAGTATATGCCAAATATTCCTCGAATATTGAACTATCTTCTTCAGTTGATCTGCTGATCTGTATACATGCAAAGCTTTGAGATATGATAATTTTTATGATGTATCCGTCATTACAGCTTGCCATAATTCTGCTTGATTTGGTTGACGTCATAGCGTACCTTATCCACAGATTACAAAAACTTCTGCAACTCAACAACAAAAATCGATATCGCTAAACAATCCAAGGCATTCTTTATCATTTTAGAATATTTTAATCAAAGCGAATCTTGTTTTGGGGTGATAGGCACTATTCTTTTGACTTCCCTAGAGGCATATCTTCACCTTGATGGGGGAAGTTTGTTTAAATAAATATACAACCACATTTTCTGGGGTGTTTAGGTATGTAGGTAAAAATATGGTGTTAATACAGATGATAAGGGGCCGTTGGTCAAACTGAATTGCGCAGAGAAACATATCCTGGGCGCCAGAATACGTTGTTCTGAGTTTTTTTTAAATAATAATGTATCAACAGATATTCTAATATAAATATAATATTGGTAATCATATCAATAATTTTATTAATGTAACCATGTTGCATTAAACTTTAGTCTATCCCTGTCACTCGTATTCTTTACCTTTCTATCATTTCCTCGTCCGAAAGACCAATGTTCTTCTTTAGGATTTCATAACGATCGGAACGCAACAGCTGAGTATTGTCATACAAAGATATTTCACGATCGCCTACAAGTCTACGGTAGAAAAATATCGTGAAATTCGTCTATTACACATTTAATTTAATTATGGGTAAGACAATGAGGTGTACCATCCGACAAACACATCTAGACCTGTTGGTAGCAATACCTCAATGGGTCTCCAACGTTAATGCATGGACCGATATAGGAAGGATAGCCCCTCGGTTGGGGTCGGTCCTTGAGGAAAAATAGAAACGTTGGCGGCCAGGTGTAACTGAACATCAGGAATGCATGATCGACCCGTATTTAGCTCAAATTTCCAAAGCGTCCAGGGGTTTCGCGCCCAGTGTGCCCCCGAGCATTAAACGATCTAAAAATGTAGGATGCTGCGCAGACAGTATGCAGAACAGAGTAGACAGTTGAAAGTTTGGTAGACTGTAGAACTTATGCCGAAAAGCTCTGACGTTTCGTGGAAGGCCCTTCTTTAGTGATTGAAACATTTTGAAGAAGGGCCTTTGCTTGAAACGTCAAACTTTTTCAACATCACTTCAGTCGTCTACCAATATTTTAACTTTCTACACTGTTATGCCCAATATATTGCTGTCAAGCTAAGAAGCTGAACTGCACGTATGGGAATCTTACGGGTTTCTCATTCCACTTAGGATAAATTCAAATGAGTAAGCTTTGAAGAAAATGAAGAAACGATATAATTTACTGTAACAAATACAGTAGCAAAAACAGCAACAAAAATTACTTTCTTATTGATGTGTCAACCAAATAAGCACAGAATGCAATGAGTAATGATCGCGACGCACCGACGAAGGCACCATGTAATGCGAACTCGTAATCGATCGTATGACAGATAATCATTTGATCGGTCTTGAGAGACACGCTTGGCTACGAAAGTTATGAGTAACAGAGTAACCTCAAAAAAATAAAGAAATTCGATTGTTGCTAGTTTGTTCAGTTACACTGTATAAGCGAACCAATGACTAAAAGTGTTTAAATTATTACCAAAATGCAAATTTAAAAACGCGTTTGATGTGACTGCCATTGTTCAGAAACTGTAACAGGAAATTTTTGGCATAGGATTTCAAAGCTAATCCAAATTTGTTTGTGCAGAATTGGTTGTCATAATGATATCCAAGATACATACTATTATCTCGCACACAGTGTACATTAATTTATTTTCCTTATTTTCTTACGTACTTGCAATTGAAAGTTCTGACAATAGTTGATACTACCACACCATCCATCATAGTGATTTTTCAGAATTTTTTTCAAGAACGGATTTTTAACCAACCTTTGTAACACGGACAACGTGCCAGGATGCATCCGATGTATCCCATCAAGTACAGCGAGATGACCTTGAAGAGCGGCAACTATCAATGGTGACGGTCGCCAAACCGTATCTCCATTTGCTAAGGTGGTGCGTTGCTGTAAAAGATCTCTTGAGGTCATGTCCTAAACGTAGTTAATATCCAAAAGTATGATTCTTTTAGATGTTCATAAACTAAAGCGGGGAGGCAAAAACTATAGGAGAAAAATTGGGGGGAATGGGTCAAATTCCTATTAGTTTAACACGCATGTTTGGTCATCAGTGTTACTCTTTCCTTACCATTGTCGAGTTAAATTGTTTGTTGCAAGCATGAGTAGAATGTTAACGGATAGTTATCGTCAATAAAGAGTAAATATTAAAAGGTGGAAAAATTTCCTCCCTTGCCCCCACGCTCCGCATTCCCTGTGAATGACATTACTCTGAGAAAAAGGGTTCACTGTTTAAAACTATCCGCCTTTAAAAGGATGCCAACATTGGTAATAAAAAAGACGAAAATAACATGAAGAGGCTTTGAGTCCTTGTGATTAGTCTGACTAAAATAATTTTTAAAGTGTTACCACTAAAAACGTGTGAAACTGAAGCAAAACGTGTCCGACAAGAACTAAATATCCAATGAAGAATTCCGCCATAAAGCTCACTACCAACATCGACTGACTCAACTTTACCTCATCATAAGTCGTCGCAACATTACTCACAAAAAGGTAACATATTCACAAAAAAACCCCCAAGAAAAACTCCAACTTAAAATCTGCTTCTACCCATCTAACTCAATCATATAACACACTTTTGCATCAACCCACAGCAGAGCGATCACCAACAACTGACATTCATCAATTGTGATCATCATCAACGGTATTTTTAACAGACAGCGAGACTATAACAAGTATTAGTCCAAAACGACAACAAAATCAATCCAGGTTCAATTTCCCATACAAACAGTAATGTGGTACCTGAAAGAGCACAATTGGTTCAATTTGATATCCAAGGAGTCTAGAAAACTGATGAACAAGGATACTCTTTCCACAGCCCTGATCAGCAAAAAAAGGTAAACCTTAACGTTGATTTCAAGTATACTGCATTTTAACACATACGTCTACGAACAACGGTTTCTTACTTTTAAGGGAGAGTATTAAGTGGTATTCAACTTTTAACGTATGTTAAAAATAGAGAGCTTACCACATGTAAACGAGAGATCTGATATATTCAACTTTTTTACGTACGCTTTCGTACGGGAAAAGCGTATATCGGATCATTCGCTCTCAAAGTAAAGTAGAGTGGAGTGGAGTGAGTGATATACATATAAATGTACTACTTAACATCGATACTTTTTACTATATGAAATGTTCCCTGCCTTACGGCTCTTTTCAACTTATCGAAGAAATTGGCTTGTAGCAAGCTGTGAGTACTTCCACCTAATTAAAAATAAGTCGCTGTGCTTGTTTGGTTGTCGTGTGAGGCTGTTTCTGCCGAGTGGAAAAGAGCCTTCAGCGCAAATTCCATGTGGGATCTTCTTTAGGCATTTTCAGAGATCAAAGCGTCTTCTGAAGCATAGAAAAGTTAATTTGGGGGATATTAGAAAAGCAATTTCACTCTTGTCATACTTCAAAATTCAAACACGTTCAGGTACAGATAAATCTCTCTGTGACACGAAGATTACGAATTAAATTGCGTGTTTTGAACCATTTACTACTAACATCATTGGGGGACTTTTTTGTTTATCGACAAGCTTTTTTACTCGTCGAACACATTTAAACCACTGATCTCATAAAATTACTGGATTGCGCGTGCCCTATGGCCAGCACTCAAAATTTTGAAGCGCACAGCCGCCGTCTTACTACTTCAGGTCCAAGGCTTTGTGCGGGCTTACGGCTTGTCGCACAAGAACTTCCCGGGGGAGTCCGAAATGCCAAAAAATTATCAACAGATGCTAAGTTACAGCCAGCCAGTGAACAGCAGGCAAAAAGAAGGAAATACGATCCAAAGTTGTAAAGTACGCACTTTTTTTACTGATTACGCGGGTCGTTTACGAATTTTGTGTTTCTCGATAACAGCATCGTAAAAAAACACAACAGAATAACATGCTTTACTGACTAGCAATGCCAAGGAATACAAGGAATACTTTTTACATTTCGGTTACAAAAATCGGCTTTATCGTGCTATTTTTATCTGTTTTTGACCTGTTCATTCCTTTCAAAATTTCGTGGCGGCCATCTTGGTACTCCAAACACGTCATTCCTGGTGGCTTCAGTTTTTTGGCTCTATTTTTTTGGCTCTAACCCGCCAGAACCCGCTTTCGACTTGTTGGATTCCAGGCTCTCCACGTTTCAAGAAAATAAGCGGCTGACCGCCGACTGGTTTTCTCAAGATTAGACTAGAGCAATATAGAAGAGTTTGGAGAGCACGCCGAATAGGTAGCTTAGTAAGTACTAACTTAATAAGTTATGGAGTCAAGTGCCATTGTGTGGGAAAGATCACAGAGCAGTGAAATTTAGTGGAGAGCAGTGAAGCTGAGTGGGATGCAGTGGAATTGAGGAGTAATAAAATTCCATTAACTGTACAGCATTACAAACCTTTGGACCAACTAAACAAAAATCGGTCACAAGATGTGACTGAAACATGTCTGCTAATACTCGAGAGTGATAAGGTGTCATGACGAAATCCTAAAAACAAAGAGTTAAGAGATTTCGTAAATGCATGAAGCGGTGATATGCGTAAAAATTGATTAATGAAAGACCGATAAAGTCCGTTAATGGATCACTGATTAACCTGTCACCAATACAAATGTCTTTAAGTTCAAAATAGTTTCAGTGTTGGAGAGTTCGTGGGATTTTGCAGTAACCGTTTGTACTTTCTACGACCAGAAAAACAACAAAAGAAAAAAGAAACCCGTCAATTCCTATGCAGCTTATAATTTTCCAGCATTACAATTGTGGTCCAATTTGCTTGCATCATACCTGCTTAAGTACTTTTTTCTCCTCGCATTTCATGGTTAAAAATAGTTAATTAGCGGCAAATTAGCACAAAATTGGCGCTGATCGAGAGTTAATTGACACGTGGTCCCTGGAAAATGGCGTCTCATTCTAAACGGTGACTCATACGCACAAAGAAATATTAAAGTAAATGATTTGAACCCCTAGAGAGTACACCTCTCACTTCTGCCTCAACTGTCAAACACTTAAATTGAGCTTTTTCCGAGTTAAAATAACTTCAAATCATCGTTTCATAACTACTTTATAACATTAACGTTGGTATTGTATCGGACACACAATCACTGCATGGTCTTCGGCTCATGCTTGTACACCCGATACTAAACCGCCGAATTTCCACAATTATATGTCCGATAGAACACGATCGATGGTCAACAGACAATCGAGTTTGAGGTATAAAACTTCGACGGAATTACTCATTATCTAATGCCTGATGGTACAAGGTATACGTCCTATCAACTCTCCAACGTTCGACTAAACACTGATAAAAATATAATGAAAGACCTACAGAAGTGAATCCTTTCTGGATTTTAGAAATTTGGATGACATATTCTGTTTATCCCGTGTTCGACCTCTAGGCCAAACAAAACATCAAAACAAAACATCTAGATGTCAAAAGATAGCAAGTTATCCCCTTAGACCCCTTTCGCACACTATTCGAGGCGTGCAACTAGTCACTGAAATGCCTCCATCTACCTTTGGTAGGCTATTGCTCACCATTACAAATTTTTTGAACGACACTTTTCGCTCGTTCGCAATGCAAGTGAGTAGCGTAGCGATGGTTGATCTAGCGCTAGTTCAACTTTATATGGTAAAATCCGTCAATTTGTGGATTAACGTGGCTCCCTAGGGTTCTATGTCTCGGGGCAATTGGTAGCGACAACGGCAGAAACTTTGAAAAATTGCGTGGAAGCCTTGTTAAGAACATTCGTTCGTCAGGCCAAAAATAAAAATAAACATGGTGTCTGTTGTCAATCAAGTTTTATTTCGAAAAAAAATTACTTAAAGTTTGTTCTATCAAAAACATTTATGTGAGGCGAAGTGTTTTCTCGCGGCCAACAAAGACAGCCAAACAGCTACGTACATATTTCAAGTTTCTTGACCTTCGGCGACAACCGTACGGTCCTTTTACGGGACTTTAAAGAAGTGTATGGTGGAAAAGATAGCTCAGTTGAATTGTCGTACGAAAACTTGTGAAAAATGTACATCCAACGTGGAAAGCACAGAGTTATCGCAATACTTTCGAAACCGCCCACTTCGAAAGAAATTTTCTTCCCGATCACCAAGAGTAACTCGGACCGGTCGATTTTGACAGCCATTATTCAACACTTTGAAAATACAGACCATTCATAGGAGGTGAACTGTATGTACAAATACATATCCTTAGAAACGAACAGATTAAATTTGATTTCCAGCAAGTCACATCATATTCTCGAATTTTTTGGTTGTCTTCACAGCGCCTCTGTGAGCAGTACAACAGTTCACGTACACGTAACGAGCAAATTACCGCGAGTAAACAAGCGGAGAAAAGCTGAAAAGTCGGTCAATTTTTTCCAAATTTCGTACAACTAGAGATATCTGCGTAATCGTTTTAATTAGGTATTCCCAAAAAATGACGAACATGCACCCTAGCATAAAATACGGAGGAAAGGCATGATAAAAAACAACAAGGGAATGTATACAATATTTATTAATTTCTATAAATTTCTAACGTTTCGTTGCCACATGCAACATCTTCAGAGGTAGAATTACAAAGAATCAGAGTACGATGATATATAGGGACAAGGCACATCAATTACAGGCATTAGTTAACGAAGCGAAGAGAGATGAGAGGAAAGGAAGACGAGAAGAGTTTTGAACTCGAGCTTGTAGAAAATGCGAGCCAGTATAAGGTAGTGAAAAGAAAAATGAGGCGCTTAGGAACAGTAGATGGCTTGATGGG
>JBAHVQ010190000.1:0-14833 GCA_036872915.1 Nanipora kamurai | reverse complement strand
CAGTCGTGTATTTTTGCAGCCACCATCCCGTGAGTCTATCCATCAAGCACGGCTGCATCTGCAGCAGTGTGTTTGCATTGGTATCATCAGCACCCTCGAGCAAAGAAAACAGTCTAAAAGGACAGGCTTGTTGAACATCTGCTATCAATTGCCGCATAGCTGAGGCAGGTCGATATTTCACCGGCTGCTCGTTCCTGATATTCAGGATGCGAACCTGTACCGGTTCCGGCAACTTCATCAGCTCTGCCTTCAACTCTGTAGAATCCATCTTGTCCTCTACTGGCAGTACCACTTCGCTGCCCTCCTCCTTCTCGTCCAGCTTTGAGGGGGAGCTTGATCGCCTCTTCTTGCTGGTGTCGTCGAATACGTCCATCTTCCGCACTTTCAACAACTGCTGTGGTGACGAAAAGGCTTTCCCTTCTGTAAGAGTTTGCCCCGTAAGCACCCCGATGAGCTGCTGAACCTGTTCTGTCAGCCCTTGGTTCCGTTGCTCCATCACCTGGGTGTATGCTACTATTTGCGACATCTGCATCTTCATCTCGTTGAGCTCCGTGCCTAACTCCTCTATGCGAGTATCGTTGCCTTCGGGATCGTCTGGTTCGCCATTGTCCACATCCATGGATGGCTTCTCTTCCGCCTCTTTGAGCTCTGTTCCATACTCTGCCATGAGCGAGGCATGCCTCTTTTCTTCTGCTATGAGGCCCTCTTGCATCCCTTCTTTCCACCTGGAAAATCGATTCTCGTTTTTGTCCATTTCCAGTTTGATCTTCTCGGCACGGTTCAACTGCTTCCTTTCTGCATTGAGGAGGCGTTGCTTCTCCTTGATAGCCTCCCTTGGGTCGACTTTGACCATCTCTTGCACATGCTGGGGGATCTCCTGCTTCCCATCCAGCGAAGCCCTTACAGCTTCCTTCAACTTCCTGTTCTCTTCTCGAAGGAGTTGCTCCACCTGTGATTGCGAAGACGATGCACCAGAGGATGGCCCATTTTGCTTGCCAAGCTCTATTCTTTTCCCGTCCCAACCGGTAATTGTGAGCTTCTCTGGATCTGCATCTTGCTTCTTCTTTTTCTGCTGCTTCTCCTGACTCGGCCATTGCCAGTAGCTGTCTTGCCAGGCATTCTTCCTTAAGGTCAGGTTCTGCTCCTTCTTCCATGACATCTCGGACTCCTCTATACCCTTCTTTTCCAGCAATCGGCGATCGAGGGGTCGAGGGGCCAGAGCCTTCAAGGAGTATCTCGGCCTGGAGTGGTGTCGCTCGAGGCAATTCACAGCCTCCAAGACCCTGTGGAGCCTCCGTTTCGAAAGCCAGTTCTTGGCCTTGTTTCCCCGAACAAGGACCCTGGCTTTGGACCTCTTCGTCCGTAACCGACGATGCCACGTCGGACTGGCGTGCCTCCGCCGCAGAACAATGGCTAGCGGCGAGGGGCGGCGCGACCTGTTGTAGGTCTGGGGCAGGAATAGATCCGGTCACAGACCGGCAATTTCGAGCCCTCAATATATATATATATAAACAAGTGTCCTTTTGAAAACATCACATCGACTGTGTCCAACTGCTGCTTTCAAGAGTCTCCTCATCAAAATCCATGCAAATTTTATTTACATCTATAGTCTGAAATATGAACGAAGTCACTGCTCAATGTCGCAGAGAGTCCTACAGTTTGAGAACGAGGATCCTTCACACGCTAGTACATGTGCTGAAACTGTCAACCCCAAGCCACACAAGCTGGAGGCCGTCGCTAGTAGGTTGGAGGCCATCTCTTAGAAAATGCCAAGAGTCAAAGACCTAAGGAAAACAGCGGAATCTCCTGATGCTGCAAAAGACTTGTCGAGATCTGCTTGGAGAGATCCGTTGCCTGCTTCTCAAAGACATCCTGACACTCTCGAAAAATCCGGGAACATAACCCGCCTCCAACAAGACCTTGAAACAAGACCGATCAGTCATAGGATTGGCCTTCGAAGAACTTGCCTGCTCACGTGTTTACCCTTTTTTGCATGGAAAAAATGCAATAGGAATCCAACCTAAAAGCAACCTCATAGGATACTTGAAGCATCTCGAGGCCCAAAAAACAAGCACAAACGTCCTTCTCAACGAGGCCAGAGATGTGTCTTCGCCTGGACGGGAAAAAACGACGCTTGTGCATTCTAATTCTTGTTTCTAACGATGCCCTTTGTTTCAAGTAGCGAACATTGCTCCTAGTAGTAAGGCCAGGAGCCCCTAGTAGCGTTCTTGTTAGTAGCATCTCTTGCGACGCTTTTCTCCGATCAACTTTGCGACGCGTTCTATCCACTTCAAAACGGCAAACATTGGAGGCCATTGCTGGTAGGTAGCAATTAAGCCATCGCTCTTAGGTTGAAATCGCTTGAAATCAACGTTTCCGGACGCGACCTCGATGGAGAAAACTCCACATCGGCGCGTCGCCACTTGACATCCGCCTTTTGGTTGCTTGAAATCCACCCATCGCCTTCCCAGAGGACTTGGTGGAAGCTTTCGACCAGCGCGCTGCAGCAGCTTCCAAAACCTGCAAAACTCACAAGGCAAGGCCTTAGGTGTGGAGTGCATACCTTGCACAAATGCCACCTACGTCACGAGGATGCTATGGCCACAAATCTAAAATGACACGAAGCCCAACAATGCCCAAAGGCCAGCCTAGCAGGCCTAGCAATCCAAAAGTCAGTGCAATTTGAATAATGTTGCTCTTGACTAATTTTGAATAATTTGTGGTCATCTTCTACCTCAAAATCGACCCACAGGATACACTCCCTAGCCACCTAGCATTCACCTGTGTTGGATGATTCTGGCAAGGCTGCCAAGTATTTATCAAGCCCACATATTTCAGCAAACCTCGTACAATGAAGGCCCTTCAAAGAGTGTGTACACTGAACCTACAACATCGTAACGAAACAATGATCCAAAAAACAAAATTGTTAAATGAACATCTGCCTTCCACCTTCTGTAAGATCATCTCATTCAAAAGTGTCCGAACAATTCAATGCCTTTTTGTGGAGGGCAGCTTTCAAGAAGCTACTAGGAACAAAGAGCATCGCTACTAGGAGCAAGGACGCTACGAACGTAGCTCCTGGCCTTACTAGTAACAAGAAGCTTTCTAGGAGCTACAAACTTCCTTGGAAATCGTTTCACCTGTAGCAAGAAGCTACTAGTAGCAAAGGGAACTAGGAACAAGAAGCTACTAGGAGCAAGAGCATCGCTAGTAGTAACAAAGGGCATTGCTACTAGTAGCATTTTTACTAGTAACAAGAATGCTACTAGGGGCTCCTGGCCTTACTAGGAGCAAGGAGCTACTAGTAGGTCTTTGAAGCTACTGGAAAACCAGAAGCCTTCCAAAACAACAGCCGTTCCAACTGGTCCGGCCCAGCCGATCCCGTTCGCCTGCTTTTCGTCGCAGAAGTAGTCCAAACCTTCAGAAGCATGTTCGAGCTATTGTTACTCCGTTACTCATAGCGATGGCCGCCATAGTAGCTTCTTGCTACAGGTGAAATGCTTCCCAAGGAAGCTTCGGTCGCTACTAGTAGCTATTCTGCTACTAAGAAGCTTCAAAGACCTACTAAAAAGCTTCTTGCTCCTAGTAGAGAACGTGGATCTTAAAGCATTCGCATCTGGTTTCGGAAATCAGAAGCACCCCGAACATTTCTCACTTGCGACCGTCACTGAGGTTGCAGCAGAGCTTAATAGCACCACAGCAGGTTACCGTAAGACCTTAGTCTTTGCCAGGTGTGACAGCTATGAACACTTGGGCGTCGGCAACCGTGCAACGAAACTCAACACTCCAGCAGGTGCCCACAGCGCTGTTGGCGCGTGAGTTGTTGTCCACAGCGCGTGAGTTCGTCTTTGGAGCCTTCTGTCCGACCCTTTTGATTCAGAAAGGACCAGAATTAGAAGCGATGGCCTCCAACCGAACGAAGTCCGACAAACGTCCAACCATGATCAAAAGTCGTTTTCTGGGTGTTCGTCCTCACGATGTCCCCAATTTGCAGATAAACAGGCGCGGCGAAGACACCACTATTGACAACGATGACTCTGTTTCGACCGCTTGCACCAGTCTCTCCGTTTCTCCCCTCTCCAGCCTTGCCCATGGGCATCTTGATGTTCTCCAAAGTAGGCTGAGCAAAGGAGGCTCAGTGAACATGCAGGATGTCTTTCAGGAATGCTATTTAGAATAACATTCGGCAAAAAGTCCTGGCAAGGTACACACTTCGGACGCTAGACCTACTTGCAGCAAAATGGAGAAACATCACAGAGCCTTCTTTCGGTTTGGGTTTGGCATTCTGTACATGGCACCGGCAGAACGTGTTTCGTCAGACCGTCTCTTTTCGTCTCTGTTCGACCTTTAGAATCTGTGGATCCTCTCAAGCTCGCCCTTTCATGTTTCTTTTCTATCCTGAAGAACGAAAAGTATGAAGGACGAGTTAGACATCTCCTTTTTTAGAATGGCGAACAGAAGACACGCGTGTCTGCCTCATCACCAGTATAGCTCAGCAGAACATCGTCATCCCTCACCTCATTCTCACAAGGCAAACATGCGGTTGCCTCTGCTAGTCTTCTTTCCTCTGCTAGTCGGGGTAGGATCTGACACCCGAGCACGGGGCATCAAATCACGTACATGTTGAGTTTTGCTAGGGGTACGTGCAGCACTGGGCACATTTGAGAAGGGGATCTACATTAACTGTTGCCAGTAGTCTACCCATCTGGAAGGCAGTTCGATCATGGAGAAGTCTTTGCACTCTGTCACTTTGGGTGATTCTGACATCCCATGAGTCGTGCGAACTCAAACAGATCAAGGGCTTCCGGGTGCGACACTTGAATGCCAAAACGCAACGATAACACAGCACACGTGCCAGTTCTGCTGCCAACTTTTTGCGCTGCCATACCAATCGTTTCGGGAGGACATCTCAAAAGGCTATCTCATTTTAGTAGTCCAAATAACACCTGACAGCGTCGAGATCACAAACTCCAGGAACCTTGGTGAGACTGTTCTCCCTCAGGTCGAGCCACTGCAAGCTGCTGAGCCCTGCAAAGACTTCGGGAGGCAACTCACTGAGACTGTTGGACGACAGGTAGAGCGACTGCAAGCTGCTGAGCCCTGCAAAGACTTCGGGAGGCAACTTACTGAGACGGTTGCCCGCCAGTGACAAAATCCTTAGGTTTTTTAAACCAACAAAAGTCTCGGACTCTACATGTTCCAGTCCCAAGCTGCCCAAATCCAGGCGTTGCAAGCCATTCAACGGCTCGAACATCTTCTTGTGCAAAACTTTGAAGGAATTTCCCGAGAGTGACAACCGCTGTATGTCGCTTGACCTTCTGAAATTGAAAGCATCTGGTGCGACACTGGCAATGCTTTGATTGCTCAAACTCACATCTTCGAAGTGCAGAACGCCAGCAAGGCTGCAACTTGTGAGCTTCAAGCCAGTGGGCAATTGGATGCAGTGACATGGGAAGCATCCAGAGGGTCTCGGGTACGCATCTGCTGTAAGCAACAGAATTGCAACCAGCAAGACTGGAGAATACCTAGAGTCGGTGCTCGCAAAACCACGCAAACAAAAAAGGTACATGAACATATGAATCGTTTAAACGAAAAAGAGTTGAGCGAAGTACTTAAACAAAAAAGCCGTCTGTCTGGGCAAATTACAGCACTTTGCAGCATCTTCTGGTTGGTCTCCAGGACGGAGTGGAGCTTCGTGGGTGTCGTGGATCTTGTTGAGGTTGTGGACGGCGTTCCACAGCACGACACACGGTGCACACATGCGCAAGCGAGTAGAAGACGGCAAAAAAACCAAAGAAATCTGTCGGGAAAGCAAACGATGGATCCAATGTAGCTCTGAAGTTCACCGCGGCTTGGTCTCCAAAATTCCCTGAGATGTCTTGGTCCAGCCCTAGCTCATACGTGGCCAGCACAGTCATGATGAGGTATGTGCCGGTGTAGGCAACATCAAAAACAGCATCCAGCACGGCAGCGCCCACACGCGCCCAGTGTTCAGAAGGAAAAACAAAAAGAACCGTGGGATAAATGCTGTTCAAGAAAAGGAAGCCGACGAAAGCCCAGAAGCATCGTTGGAATGGAGCTACGCGCTGCTTGCTGGATGAATGAAATGAAAGGGACACAATACCACCCATGATCTGTAACTTGCCAAGTGCTTGCAGCATCACAGTGAAAAACTGCAAGATAGCCACTTTGAAGGGAAAGAATGTCCCTTGGATACCACAGTACTTCTCATAGAGCAACTGAATGGGCTTAACTTTCCTCTTCTGCCTCTGTGAACGGCACAAGTCGCTCAAAAGGACAATCGTCAAGGCTAGGTAAGGCAAAGAAAACAGCATGGAAGGTAACAGCAATAGGCTGTTCTCGAACCAACCTGAGTCAGAATCACTTCCGCTTCTCTCAGACCTCCAGCACCCTGAGTCGGATCTGATTTGCGCACGGGGCTGATGTGAGTCGACCGTTTCATTGAGAGCAAAGGCGTCATTGATGAGCTTTGGCAGGTTGGAACGGACAAAAGGTGGACTGTATCGCATGAAATATTGCAGGGCAAGGTACATGGCAGCGAGCGAAGAGACTGCCTGAAGGGTCGAAACAGCCACCCTCAAGGGTCGAAACCACTGAGTCGACTGCCTTGACACATGATGTGCACGTAGCTTAGGTCGCGAAACCAGCAACGGCTCAGTCAAATGGGTCGCAAGCCCCAACTGCTTTGCCAAGCGGTGCACATTGTCTAACTGATTTTCGACTTGGGTCAAGCGTTCGTCCAGAAAACGGACAGTCGCTAGATAGCCATTGATGTTCAATATCATCTCAGCACACCTGCGACCAGTCTCAGCAGCTGCGAAATAGTCACGAACATGCGCGATCTCAATGTTCAGCTCACCGGACTCTATTCTTCTCATCAGGAAATCCCAAGCCTCGATCATGCCGTGCCAACATGAAAACGTCACATCGCAATACAAAAGATCCAAAATATGACTGGCACTGCCTTGGAGCAAAACATCCTCTTGCGCTGCCGCTAACAACTTCAAAGCAGGGCGCATATTAGGGCGTGATGTAAAATCACGTGTTTGGAGGAACTCTTGCAGTGGCAGGCATATGTCTCTATTGAATTTGTCCAATTGGACTCTTGCTTCGATGAAATGTTCTGTGAGGCTACTGATGCGTGGCTGGACGATGTCGATGTCACCATCTTTTCCACCAAAGAGTCTGGACATGTCGATCTTCAAATGCTTCGCATACATTGACTCGACCTGGACGTGCAGTTCCTTTGACAAATCATGCATCCGCTGGAGCCGAGCTGCTGTGTAAGCAACGCTGCCCAAAGTGAGGAAGACGATGAGCAAAAAGGCGACGGTTCCAGGTCCTCCTGTGGATTGTGACATGCTAAAACAGGCAGCTGGCAACAAGCTGATGATAATCAGCAGCAGCAAATGTCTGCTTTCTACCTCGGCTGCAGCTTGCGTGAGGATGAGCAAACTGAGCTCTATATACTGGCGCCCAGTGTTCAATTGAACAAATATCCTCTTGGCAAGGCCTAACCAGCGGTGTCTCGCACAATAACCGTGCAGCTCAGCATGAAAGGAGGTGCATGTCAAATGGCTACAAGGGAAGGGTCGGGTTTCATCCAGTATGTCCATTCGCTGTTCTCCAACACTGCGCAACTCAGTCTCGGTATCTTCTGTCTCTTCAGCTTCACTGGTGTAAGCCCTACCAAATCTGGTGGCTTCGAAACTGCGCCGCAGCTGCGGCGTGACTCGAGTGAAGGGAAGCCGAGTCAACCTGACACTAACTTGTTGTAGCCACCGAAAGACACATGAGCACCAGAAGTAGAGCCACTGGAAGCTCCTTGGACAAAATCGAAGCCCACACCGGCGACTTGGTAAGTCTTCAATGTTTATCCAGAGATCCAAGCTGCTACCTCTCAGCCATTTCAAAGACCTGATGCTTTGCTGCAGCTCTGTCCTGACTTCCAGTGAGACTTGGCCGCATCCACTGAGATCAAAAACCAAACTCTCCAGGTTCCTCAAGGAGAGAAAGGCTGCGTTCAAGGATCCCAGCTCCTCCAATTCCGGCAAGTTCATGAACCTGCGCAGGGAAAAGACCAGGCTTGCAAAGGAAAGGATGACTTTGTAACAAAAAATCATTAATAGAAAGATACGTGCTTTAAGCATTTTCATCACCCGAACCAGAGTTCCAGGTCCATGAGGTTCTCCATCTCTCGCAGCAAGTCTGCAAGGCCTGCTGCACTTCGAAATGATGATGAGCCAGTGAAGCGCAACTCCAGTTGATGCAATGATTTTACGAATGGCAAACGATCTATCTTCACAAAATCCCAAGTCTTCAGGCCAGAAAAGCCTAAATCCAAACGTAAGACTCTCAGATCACCAGGGAGGTTCTCCAGGAGACGTTTAAGTTCATTGTCCGAGAAATGCTGGCAGCCGGTGAAGGAAAGTTGCACCACCTTTCGACCATCATCCAAGCGCAAAGCCCTTGCAAGGGCTTCTGTTTGTTTCCCTTGCCAAACGAAGCCATGCCAACTTGCCAAAGCAAAATGTGAAGCAAGAGCTTTATCTACGCGCTCGTAGTTTGGATGCGCTAAGGGGTTTGACTGCGAATCTTCTAGCTCTTGAGTCTCCAAACGAGGAAAAGCGATGCTGTTGAGGATCCTCACTTTATCTGTCTGCTCAGTGGCACTTGCATCCTCGCTGTGTCCAACGAGATTTACTTGCCCAAAACACAAACTAATTGCGTCTACACACTTGATGCTTATCGTATTATGATATCCTAAACATAAAATGTATGATATGCCCTTTGAACAACATAAACATGTTGACTGACTCTATCTTCGCACCAAGTGTCTTCAATCTTCACCTCTAAGCCTTTCTCCAAAATGCTCGTGGGAAAAGCACGTTCTCGGACCGACTTCTGGTGCAGCCCAACGATCCCAATCATACGACTCTCAGCTCCCGCCAGGCCGTCGGTCAGCACATGAGCCTCAGAGAATTCAAACACGGCATAGCCCTGGCTATTACATGATGGACTCAAGAAAATCACAAAACAATCTAACACATACTGGTTGCTTTCTTTTTGGCATGCCTCGCAGTCCGAAATGAAACTCATGAAAAATTTTCACCATACAATGTCAGTTTCCAGAGTGGTGGGTTCATCGGAACACTTTACGCACTCTGCGCACAGCCCAGTCGCTTTGTTCTGTGCATCAGTGGCGCCCACATCCAGTAACAAACGGTTTCTGGACCAATTGTCCTCGCGATGTTCGATGGCCTCAGAAATTTAGTGCATCAATTGGCAATCCGAGAAGAACCGACTTCCATGGGGGATCAGTGAATCACATGGGCAGCTGACCTCAGAATACCTGATTCTTTCGTTGTTTATTTCCAAGTCATAGGATCATTGACCCTACCTTCTACATCGCAGGTGAGCTGTTCTTGCTGATGTTTGCATTCTTGAGTGTCACACATGCAACATTGAGTCGCAATTGATTTTACAAAGTTGCAGTGAAAGAACCGTTTTCACAGAGAAACATCACAACGGTTCACAAAATGAAGTCTCGTGTCCATGTATGACATGGCCATTGAACATGGACATTCTGGCCCTATGTGATTCTGCATGGCCGTTAAACCTTTCTCCCCAAGGCACAATGGACTCTTCGAAGCAACACCAAATTCTTTTGAAAGGAGTTGCAGCTGAATCCAGCACCAGCAACACTCCTTGAGACATCTGAATGGCCTTGTAGAATGAAGAGCTGCGTGGGTTGCTTGCAATATCATCTGAGACGTGATGCTGATTGTTGGCATATGCGCACACCCAGAATGCCGTGCTAGCTGACAGCTGTCGGACCAGGGCATGCTGCTCCAAACAGGCCAGAAATTTACACACAGGTTCCTCACTGATTTTCACGGTAGGAAATTGAAACAAGTCGACTTTAAGCGTGTCGCTCGTGCCGTTTGGGTATCTGCAACTGGTGCACTGGTAGACTCCAAAGAAGCCAACGGTGATGTAACCCAGCCAGGATGGACATCATGTCACCACAGCTGAACCCTCGAAGCACTCTCCAGTGCCATGGCGGCACGCGCGCCCTTTTCACGTGCCGGGGTCGGCTCAAGGCCTGAGAGGCAAACAGCCACGGTGGGGAGAAGTGGCTTCATGACACACGTGCGAACAGCCAACGGTTGGAACGTTGCACCAACCCCACTTCACATTGGATGTGGGCGGGTCGTTCGACGAAATTGCAACACACCCCAACCTCCAGGATGAAACGAGCGACAACGGACCTGGTGGTCCTTGAAGATGCCCAGATCCTCCAAGGAAAGAAGCCAAGCCGCCTGTGGAACCGCCGTCTGGGCGGTTGTTGCGCGCTTGGTCTGCAAGCGCGATCACGACAATCTCCTGCCAACCCGACACCGTCTGCAGCTTCTTGAAGAGCAGCTTTGTCGGCGCCTTCTCCTGGGCCACCCGCATCGTGGGCTCACGAGACAGCGCGGCCACAAAGCAAAGGCCTCATCCTTCTGGTGGAAGCGGCTGGCATCAATGTCCAAATCGGCACAGGTCTCCGCGTAGAAGTCTTGGCTGATCTCGCGGAAACGACCGTCCTTGGCGTTGAATTTTTCCATGATGTCAGCTCCGACACATAGGGTAGCTTCCGCCCTTTGACAGCGCCCCACCTCCTAAAGCTTTGTCAATCTTGCCCCGGACGGAGTTCCAGGTAGGGTTGGAAGCGTCACCTGCCATGGCCAAAGATGTAGCCGATGACTTCACGGCGATCATATTGTTGAGACGATTTTCCACTGGCTCAGTCCACACCCAGAAGCATGGGTCGCCAAGCACCTTGCAACGCCTCACGTAGTTCACGAACTCTACTAGGCGAAGACTCTCCTGCGCCACGGCCCTCTGAGGCCCACGTCTGTTGAACTGTGAGCTGGAAGGCCTCGCGCGCACCATCAAAGGTGAGCACAGTGATTTCACTCTTCTCAAGAGCTTCGCGACAAGCTTCATCAAGATCTTATCGAGGGGTTGTCTTCCATGTGAGGACCCATCGACATCCCAGAATTCTCTTGCTGTTCTCTGCTTCTTATTCTCTTTGTGGTTCAGACATCGGCGGACAGCTTCCGCCTGGATGAAGGAGGAGACTTCTTCGTTCTTTACACGCGCGAACAGCTGTAGCGCCAAGTGCCCCAGCCATTGCAGCCGCGCTCTGAGTCGTTGATCATGGCCAAGCGGTCTGGCGCTGGTTCCTTCACCTTCTTGGGGGCCATGATCGTGTAGAAGATGTCGTCCACGGGAAGCTTTCGGCGATGAGCTCGCCGACATATGAGCACTCAAAAGCCGCGGCGGTGATAGTCCATGACGTTGGACCAGCGCAAAGAAAGCCCTTTGACAGAAAAGACTGGAAGGTTCACTGACCACGTCATGACTCCATGTCATTCCCAACCATGAACATGTCAACTCCAAACAAGGTGTGGCTTTCTTTTCAAGAACTCGCTTGGAGGCGCACAATCTGTCAAAGCTTCATGTGAGGCGGACTCCAAATCACCCGTCAGCCAAGCCACCAAATCAATCACAAAGTGTCCCTTGTTCTATCGCGTGAAGCAAGGTTTCAGCGGTGATTTGAGCAAGTCCGTCCGAAAAGTCCATCCAACCCTTGAGGGCGCACGAAGTCCATGCCAATGAGATGGGCACCAGCTCTTCCATGGTGAACCAATGATCATAGAACTCCGAAGGGCACATACACATGAAACTGACGAAGCGAACCCTCATCTTGGAACTCAATCGAACTCGACAAAGCTTTGCCCCATTGATTCGCCACTACCAAAACGAAACATTGGACGCTGCGTGATCGACGTCGGTCTCGATGATCGACTGAGGGTCCGGATGTATAGGGGGCGCCGTAGTCGCTGTTGAAGGAAGCAACTCCAAGGGCACAGCTCTAGACCATAGGCGTTGACAGAAACTTGCCCTTGCCAAAGCCCTTTTGGCTCTTGGCCTTGAAGGAGGAAGTCCAAAACAGATCAGCCATGTAGTTTGCCCTCTTCTTACCTTTGCTGGAAGCAAAGTGACTCTGACTGCCACAAATCCAGCGTCCTTTCTGGCACTCTTGACTTGACCAAAACCATGGTCACGTCGCAACGCCGCAGTCGTCTTTGAGCTTTCTGCCAATTCATTTTGGTTGCGCAGCCAATGCTTCTTTGCTTCAGCCACCTTCTCACTTGCAGAGCCTCGCGAATGGACTCGTGACCGAGTTCAGCGGGTTGCAACCCAGCCAACTGTTCAGCAGGAGGATGACCGTCACTGGACGCAGGGTCGGTCCAATCATTGGTCCAAGCAGCCTGAGCGTCATACCATGACCACTTGGACCGCGAATGATCACACCGCCAACTCTCATCCGACTGAGCTGCAAACATCTGATCCTGGCACATATTCACAAGGTGAAGATTGCCACTGTGACAGTTCAACAAAGGGCGTGTTCCGACTGTGTGGGAACATCGAAGGCCTTCAGAGGCTTTGGTGAGCTACGAGCTGGGCAACCTGCTGCACTAAGTGCATGGTCATCGTCACCACTCAGCTTCCTCTCCACGGCGAAAGATCTCCTCAAGGCCAAAATCCTGAGTCGATGGATCAACACCTGAACGCTCTTCTTTGAGCCTCAACAGTGTTTGTTGGAACTCCTCGTAGGTGAGCACCTCACGAACCAAGAAATAGCTAATCGACTCATCTCAACCACGCAGTATTCCATCGCGGTGGCAGCAGCATTGCCAATGGCGACACTTTGCAAGTCTCTATAGAGGTGCTCGATGACGCCACGGTCTGTATTGAATTCAGCCTGCGACCAATAACTCATAGCCAGCAACCTTGCACTGCCCGTCAAGCGGGCAATCATCGTTGCAATCTGGCGACACTGAGATACCCTCGTGGCCTGGGCGTCACCTCACGACAGCGTCTTCTCCAGCCTTTTTGCGCTGCCATCCCCAGTGGATACATCATGTTCTCTATAGATCCCACGGCGTCAAAACAACCGACCAATGTCAAAAGCAACGCTCAACGTCCAACGTTGCAACCAATGATTACCAATGCTCAACGACAACACGCCAGCCCACCAAGCAGCTAAGTGGGAAACAACGTATTATGCTTTAAGTGACAATGTGCAGCCAACACCAATGTAGGTCCAGCAATGCACCAACGGAATCACGCAGCAATGCAATGGGCTCGCGACAAGGTCCTCCGGAGCAACGCTCCGCTACTAGTCCACTGGCAGGCTCCACAGAAACCAACAGGGATGTAACCCAGCCAGGACGGATATAAATGTCAAAATGTCAACAACTGTTCAACACACAAAGCTGCCACCGCAGCTGAAACCTCGAAGCAAGGCCTGAGAGGTAAGAGGGGGTGGAGAAAAGTGGTGACACACACGTAAACCCCCAAAAATTAAAAGTTGCAGTATCCCTGGACCCATGGCTATAGCCAGAGACAAGGTGTCTTGCCTGTGAGGTATTTGTTTTCAAGTTCAAGAAAAAACACACAGCGGAATTCAGATTCTAGGAAACGTCGCCCAAGACAAGGCTCAATCCAGGCGTGTGACACAAACCAGTCAGGTCTCTGAAGTTGCACAGCCATCACCTCAACCAAACTGCAGCCCTGTCCCCCATAGCCATTTGTGGCTGGCTTGATGATCCAATAATCCGCATGGTACAAGTTTAAAGTCTCGAACTGCAGCTGTCGGCCACGATGTTCTCCAAAAGTTTCGCACCAGTGCTCCGCCATCTTTGAGATGAAACCTAGAAGTCGTTGTAACTGTTCGAGAGTGATCCCTCGCTCTTCGGTTTTGAGGATGGGAAACATTTCCTGGCGGAAAAGGGCAGTGGGGGTGTTCAGGGGCCCCTGAAGTGTCATGTTGGGACAAGCAAGATTTCAATTCCTTCTAGGCGGTTCTCACTTTTTAAGGAAAGAACTGAAAAGGGATTGCCTGTCAATTTTGTGACGCGCATGTCGCGCGTTCACCCTTGTTCTTCATACACTAAAACCTTCGATGCAAATTGGACCTGGTGGAAATTTTGTCTTTGCCCACAACAATTACAACAAACCTGTAGCTGTAGCACTGTAGGAACCGAGTAGTTGCTGGTCTTATGTTTAAAATGGGCATTGATCTAAATTCCTTTATCCGGGGTCCGTCATTCTTAGCCAAAAAATTTCTTTAGCCAAACTTTCACCTTCCTGCGTTTTATCTTTCGCTGAAGTATGTTGTATTTATGTTTGCCATGTATGTTGTATGACGGATATCATGTTTACATGTCAATGTTTTCTTCTGTACTGGCAGATACGAAATAAAACCTTCATTGTTTGTCAGCATGTGTCTTCGACTTAACTGTTGACAGCCTGTACGTCTCGTTTGTTCCTCCTGGGAGTCTGCAAGAACCAAAAATTGCAAGAATCACTATGGTAACTGGTCGCTCAGACTTACTCAGAATGGGCTGGGGGTCAGATGTGGCAAGGCCAACTTTCGCCAATCTTGAGCTGAACTTTTGCCAGAGTTTTCTGCCACGCCCCCAAAGCAGCAGCAGGAGTAGGAGTAGTAGTAGTCGTCGTCGTCGTAGTAGTCGTAGTACTAGAAGCAGAAGCAGAAGCAGCAGCAGCAGGAGCAGGAGCAGGAGGAGGAGTAGTAGTAGTCGTCATCGTAGTAGTAGTCGTCGTCGTAGTAGTAGCAGTAGTCGTCATCGTAGTAGTAGCAGTAGTCGTCGTCTAGTGTAGTAGTAGTAGTAGTAGTAGTAGTAGTAGTAGTAGTAGTAGTAGTAGTAGTAGTAGTAGTAGTAGTAGTAGTAGT
>JBAHVQ010189978.1:0-14836 GCA_036872915.1 Nanipora kamurai | reverse complement strand
CTACCAGGACTAAACGTGGCATGACTCTTTGGCTCATCAACAGGTACTAATATTTCTTCAACAATCGGTGGAGAGACGGCGCCCCTAAATATCACTACGTTGGCTAGTCTCGCTGGTTTCTTTCCGTCGGCGTCAAGGTAGGATAGTGCTTCGTCTTTGTCTGGGTTCTTTAGCTCGATCAGAAATATGTAGTTGGAGGCAACTGATGCATTAGCGTACGGAGTCACATTGAGCGAAGTTTCGTTCAAGACGTAATCGCGGACGCGAATTATCTCCTCCTGGTTCAAATCCCGAAATAAGTCTTTGGAAGGATTGACGGTGACTCGCGATGATGTGGATGTTGTGCAGAACTTGAACGTTTCTTCATCTGATTTGCGAACAGCTAAGATTACGACAGCACTAAAAAGGACCAGGCCAGTTATGCCCAAAAAGGCGATTGCGAGATTGAATTTAGTACTGCCATTACTATCAGATTTATTGTCCTGCGTTTCGACCATCGTAAAAGCTTGAGCGTTTTGCCTCACGCTACTCTTAACATACTGATCATTTCAGAGAGGCCAACGACAGTCGCCAACGAAACTCGTTCAACCATATCAGATCACATGATAGCTTGATATTATGATTGAAACAATGCACTCTGAGTTGGTATTAAAACGACACCGCATGCCTTAAGAAGAAGACTGAGGTCAAAAAATATGAGCAATACATCTGCTACCCTGTAAATCTCAGTTTTATAATCTGCTGTCATGAAATCACCAGTTATTTCAGCTAACGCTCAGCATCCAATAAAATCAGATGGTCCTTCGTCAAAAAATCTTTATTGAAACTAGTCAGTTTGAAAAACCTCAACTCTGTTATCACAACGTAATTACTGTTTTCAGTACAACTAGCACGGAACACAAGAGAGCGACTAGAGGTTAGCAATTACCGGATTCGAGGGGCAGTTTCAACCAAGTCTGATTTTAAAATGGCTTTCCTTCTAATAACAAGAAACTATTTCAATCATGCCAACACGCGCTGAGGCAAACAAAGAACACCAGGGGTACTGCCAGATACTAATACTAAACGTCCATTAGTCGTCCACATTTCCATAGTTTCCAACCTCCCACATGAACCATCTTCGTGTTCAGCAATAAGTATTTCCACCATTATTATCATATCGTGACTTCAGCTTAGGCAGTACATATGACGAACCTACACCCTAGCTCACCATCTGAGTCTTGGTAGCTCAATGGTTACAGCGTCTCACCGGTCATCAGAAGGTTGCAGGTTCGATTCCCGTCTAGGGCTCAGAAATCGTTTTTCTGAGAGAACGAACGTGACGAACGTCCACTAGTCGTCTAATAATCTAGTGTTAATGACATAGTGAAAATGCATGGGTATGCAACGCTAGATGGAATCAAGTTTTCGATCTTTTAGGTCTGAAGTGGCCACACAGTTTCGAACTGAAGACTGTTCTTATTTAATGATACCTAAGAACCGGAAATGCATTTTAGTGTTTCCAGAAAGTTAGGGAAAATGAACGGAGAATTAGATATGTCTGAGAAAACATGAGCACAAAAAGCTTATTTTCAAGGCTATTTCAAGCTCTTCTGACCTTCCACTAGTTTTTCTATAGTCGTATAAGTACAAAGAAAATTGTTTGCATTTCCTTTTAAAAAAATAACCAGTAGACCAAAAAGGATAAACTTGATAGAGTGCAGATTTAAGTATCAAAATATAGATTCTCCTTACTGTGTAAGCGTGAGTGAATATGACTCAGCTATGATATGACGTTCTCCTTTATGTGGATTGTTTAACTAATACATACAGAGCAACGGAAACTCCGAACAGTAGCATTCCTGACGATGAATATAACCTAAACGAAACGTAGAATTTCAATATATATGTTTTCACATTCCGAGTTTCCGTTGTTCTGTACTTAAGCAAGATACTGTTTTTTAATTTACAAAATTTTCGTAATTTCTTTACTAATTTAGCACATGTATGCAGGTAGACATTAACTTAACTCGTAATTAGACAAAACTACGTAAATAGCTGGGGGGAGTTAAAAAAAGTTACGAGACACGTAAGCACTTAGATAAATATTTTAACTTGAGGACAACTTGATCAACATCCAACCAAGGCAGTAAAATAAACTCAAGATGAAATGGAGAAGCAGCACTGACTACAACAGAAACCCTGGAAAGACTTCGCTATGTTGTGATTGGCTGAAGGTTTACGACCAATCATAGCTCGCGCTGGTTACCTAGAACCCAAGGTCACAAATCCAGATCGGCTTAGAAAGCAATCAAATTGCAGTATTTTACATTTCCGGCGGCTTACACAGTGATTCCGTAAGAATGCGGGTTGCAGCCTAAATGTTCATCCCAATCTGCGGGCTACTCCGCCCGCTAATCTGATTGACCACAAGCTTGAAGCTGAAAACAACAATATCGCAGGTTAAATTTGACCAATTTTACTTTCGTTAATTAATATTTCAATTCAAAACGCCCTTCTTGATGAATTTAAAAACCAGAAGTGCCGATTTCAGTTCTCTATTTGACTTTCTGCGATTTGAACGCTAGAGTTACAGTAGAGCAAGAGACGACACCCGCCGCACAGTCAGTGATCGAGCAGAAGGGACCAGCGAGCCTTTCGTTCTCAACAGCCTCGTTTTCGTTGCCAAAGAACTTAGAATAGAAAAAGGGGAGGGTGACGGCTTTTCAAATGTAAATGTGTTTGATGCATATATTTGAGAAGTTTGATAAAACGTTCCCATAATACGGTGGCTCAGCTGGTATTAAAAGTTGGCGGACTGTTTTTCATGTTTTCTTTTATCTTGAAAACTCAACATATGAGTCAATAACAACACGAAACTGTGGATGACACTGTGATATTTCGACTTTATTTACAAGTCATCCCTGTATATTACAACGACATGCCACAATTTTCAACAATTACCAAGTACCGAATGCCACCGAACACTCAAAAGCTCGGGCCTTTGTCCCCTCGCCAAGTCACGGGCGCCTACTTTTGCTCTTAAGTTGCCTACTTTAAAACTTAGTAAAACCCCTGATCAATGAAAAGACTTCATGGCAATGACTTACCATCCTTATCACCAAAAGCTAAGGACCTTTAAGACTTTTGGACCAACACTAGAGTTAGTCTTTTCTGGCATGAATGGTGTGAAGCAGATAGACTTTTAATAGTTCTTTTACAGTGTGTCAAAATTCCTTTCACTTTCCTACCTCATCATCCAAGTGACAAATTGACTGATCCAGAACAGCAACAGAGACTGTGGCATGCCAAAGTTCCTTCGTGTTCTCTTCTTCCATCACCAGCTCTTCTCGTGGTAGTAAACCTAAATGTCTTGCAATTTTAAGACATGTCACAAGGCAGCCAACGTTATCTGGACCATAACCACCTGAAGAAACACAATTTTATTTTGGCAAGAGCTTGTGATATCTAAAGGAAGACACACACAGTCGCTGTCACCGCGTCGCTAAGCTCCAGCCACTGTGGTTCCAGCGACACGTTTGCGCGGTTACCAAGGCTAATCGCTGTGTAGGTAGGAAACTGTCGCTGGAGCACATGAAATCG
This sequence comes from Nanipora kamurai, assembly GCA_036872915.1. Classification (NCBI taxonomy): domain Eukaryota; kingdom Metazoa; phylum Cnidaria; class Anthozoa; order Scleralcyonacea; family Helioporidae; genus Nanipora; species Nanipora kamurai. The sequence goes on along the minus strand of JBAHVQ010189978.1, from coordinate 11,254 downwards.
CTGAGTCGCTGGCGTAGAATTTCAAAATGGCATCGCTCAAGGAGGTTGTGATAAACTCTTAGAGAATGTACCTAGTCCTGGATAAGACTTGTAAAGTCACCCTGCTCTCGTTGACGTAGATGATATCTCGGGCTCACCACTGCCTTCAAAGAGCTGGTTTCTTTTGTCTCTGATTCTCTTCGATGTTTAATTTATTTAAAATAACAGCACCTAATGGTACACATAACCCTATAAATAACGCCATCTTAAAATTTAGCTTGAATTTTACGTTTCCCGTGATTTCGCCAAAAAAATTACGCTAAAAAATGTCTAGGGCGACCGCGAAGTATTCTTGTCGCTTTGTCGGTGCCAATTTTCACAGTGCGTCTCACCACTTGTGGTTTGGTCGCCGGTCGCCTTGTCGTTGAGCTCTAGCGACCCAGCGACGCTATAGTTTGTCTCTTCCTTAAATTAATAATAATACATTCAAGCATTTAGGTAGGGCAGTGCTAGATCTTTTTCTCACAACCGATCGATACTTTAGTGCTTCGGACAAAACCCGGTCAGAATACGCACGATAAAGCAAGAGCTTGGGCAGAATTGACCACTCCAAAACTACGGAGGGACTGGTTTCTGGGTCACAAGCGCGAGTTACGATTGGTTGATGTTTGCATTTGTAACCTTTCATCAGATGACACCTCAGGTACCGACATACCATGGCCGAAGGAAACCAGGAGCGCGGGGCCCCGGCATCCCCTAAACCCCGGAAGAGGAGGTCTGAGCTCCAGTAAGCATCTGATATCAACGCATGGTGTTTCTGCACTTTGATGTTTTTTACCCTTCAAACTTCTGTAAATTCCCCTCCTCCTAAATGCAGGAAATAACATTTCGGAACTTGATGTCACCAGTCAAACGGTGGCACAAGTCATATTATTCCCTCAAAGTTATGGGTTTGAAAAGCTCATCGGTACCTTTCCCTGTTTTCTTTGAGCTTTTCTCTTCATAGTCTGTTTGAGAATCGCTCTTGAAGACGTCAAATTTCACGTGAAATTTGAACTAGCTGAAATCTGTCGCAAGCAAATGCAAACCAGCACAAGTTATTGCAAGTTGGCAGTCAAACAAGGCACAAGCTAAAACTTGCGATGACTTGCGCTCTCGTTTGATTACGGCTTAAAAACGGCCGCCCAGAGACTTTATAATTTCAAATGATTCCTGATGTGTTGTTGGTAATCTTTCTTTAATCAACGAACCTGTGGCTGATTGTTTAAAATACTTAGTGCGACTCAGCCCACAGCACCGTCACAAAAGATTAACTGAATTGCTATAATTTGATTTCAGACTTGGTGCAAGCCCGCCATGAACACATGGTTTCAACACGAAAAAGTTGAAAAAATTGAGAGAGAAAGTGGCGTTCAAATGCGTCAAGTTTTGAAATACCATCAAACATCACAACTGAATTTTCTTTTAGTCAAACGCCGGATCACGTATTTGCAGACTTATTTTTGCCATAGGAGCTGTTTGACATAACAGGGTTTGGCTACGATTTTCCTCAGGACTGACGGACGTGAGAGTGTAATAGGAAAATTAGTATTGAGGCAAACCTTGGTCAGACGGTTGCTGAAGCTCGCTTATCATCAACTGCAGAGATTGTGGAGAGCATTTAAGCAACTTGGGGATGTAATACTGGTAGAAGAAAATCAAAAAGAGTTATGTTAATCGCTATGTTACACGAGGTAATTTTTCTTACAACTTGCTACACAATCTCTGTGACGAGAGATTTTTTGAGTGTGACCCAGGGGGTGACAGACGTTTGCAATTTTTTCGGCTACCTGCAATGCATCGGTCTTGTCTTTGGACCCGCAAAATAAACAAAATGGCGGGCTGTGATTGGCTCTTTTTACAGCATTGCAGGAGGGGTGTTACACACTGCAACTTGCTACGAAGCGTTGCAAAAAATAGAAGATGGTTCAATTTTCCCTGTAACTTGGCTCGGAATTTTTCGTTGTGAGACAAGCCGCAATTTTGTCTGTAGCTTGTCTGGCAACGCCGGCACGTTACAAGTGGTAAGCACTGAACCCTATATAAACTGGAAGGCTGACTCCATTCAATGAGCTAATCAAAGAGTGAAGAAAGAAATGGCCGACATGGTGCCCTTTTGGTTGTTTTCCCCAGGCCCCACGCGGGTTTGATCGTTCGTGGTTAGATCTCCCAAAACAATTGACACGGGGAGATTTCTGGGGTTGCTGTCAACATGAGGGTTTTAGTTTTCGACCTCGAGAGAAAAATTTGGACGTCAAAACCACCTAGAAAACCACGTCTCGGATAGAGACCTTACCCACTCGAAGTTATGACAAGTATTTGATGTCCAGGGGGTTAGTTTTGAGTTCCGGTTTGGGTTAAGGTTAGAGTTATTGTTTATGTTAGGGACTGGTTTTAATTAATGTGACCGCGTGAGGGACTGAGGGAAACCAGAAAGGCCCCATGTTGGCCATTTTTGGCTTCAGTTTTTGAGCGGCAGTCAGCCTTCCAGTCTATATCGAGTTCAGTGGTTGTAAGACAAATGTTACTCGAGGCAATTTTCTTAACGTATCGTGAAGAATAATGAGAACTTAAAAAGCAAAGGAGATAGAAATGAAGGGTAAAAGGAAGGGATGAAGAAGGTAAGAACTAGAGGTAGAAGAAGAAAAAGTACAAAAAAAGAGAAGGAACAAGAGGATAAACAACAAAATCACCAACCTCCTGAACAACAACAACCTCGATAACAAAGTACGGAAAGGAAGTGCGTACGGAAAAAATATGCTAAGTAAGCCAAAACATCTACAAACCAGATGGAGAGGAATAGACAAGAGATATCGTACGATTACTCACCTCTGTAACATGCTTTCTTACAATTTTGTTGCCAGATGAGAGACTTCTTAATCCAGGAACAACCCATATCTTATAAACATGCAAAGCAAATTTATGAAGAATCTACTCAAATTTGAACAACTTACACTTCAACATCCAGTTCAAATGTACTAGTCCAGTAAGTATGATTGGCAGTTTTTTTGTTATGTTTTACTACAAATATCTGATTTGAGGACATCTAATTCCCGATAATTATCTAGATAATTTAATTATTGTTGAATATCAGCGACTGTATCAGTACATTAAAATCGATCTCCATCCAGGCGAATTTGTTCGCGCCATCGAAGTTGACTTGATCAAAATCCGCCTTAAGCAAATTCCATCACAATTTTCAGATGATATCTGAGCGCGCGAAAGCCTGCCAGAGTCGAAGTTTGCTCGACTGTCCAGGCGAACGAAACTAATTCGGATTTTTGATCAAAGTGACTTTGACCGCGCAATCAAGTTCGCCTGTACGGAAATCGATAAAAATAAAAATCAATAAAAATAGTCTTGTCTTTATAAGTTCAATTGAAATTTACGACAGTTACCACTTTACCTTAAGCCAGTCTTCTAAAAACTGATCCGTTTCTTTTGACCCATGCTCACTAGGACATTGGAACATCTTTTCAGCAAACTCCATTGCCTGCAGAGAACGACCGAAATAACAACAGAAACACACAACAGAAAAACAAAGGTATACTCTGTATTACATCTAGACACTAAACCACTTACATGCGGGACGATCGACTGGTCACACATTACAGCCATGATATCCAGTGGGACTGTCGGGCGGATATTCAAGATAGCTTGAGCTCCCAACATGTTAACTAGGCAACAAAGAGGTCCGTATTTTCCACGAACAAAACAGTCCATTTCACACAACTTTCTCGATAATTCTTCAATGAACGGATCACTCAGGGGCTCTATATAAGCAGAACACAGGCTTTTAAAAAATAGTGAGTTGGTTTGTCGTCAAACCGGACTAAATCAACGAGTGTTTGTTTTTGGTGATTTTACCGACGTTTGCTCGAGTGAAAATCCGTGGGAAAAAAACAAAAAAACAAATGAATATTCAGTGAAAGGTCGGTATCAATGCAATGACAAACCACGACATTGAACTGTAATGATCGGTGGCGCTGTTAGGATTAGGGTTAGGATTAAAATCAGAGTTAGGGTTAGGGTCAAGGTTAGGATTTAGGTTAGGATTTGGATTAAGGTAAGGATTAGGGTTAGGATAACGATTAGCATTAAAATAAGTATTAGCGAATGCTGGTTCCTTATTGGGAATGTTGGTTCCCTGATGGGAATTATAGTCCCTGATTACGACTGATTCATGCGCTGCGACGATTATGCAATGTATAAACCATACATTTCTAACGCGATCGTATGATATCGTAGTTGTTGACACAATACGCTCATATCACCACTTACCCTTGCCACTTCCAATGACATGCAACTTTAACACATTATCAAAGATTTCTCGGGTGTTGTATCTCATTGCCTTGAAAATGTAAAGTAAAAATTGTAATGTTTTTCTTTGAGACGAAGGCTCATTCAGCTTATAAGGGCAACTTGCAAAAACGACGAGTACTGGAAACTTGCCAAACGTCCAGTTCCGTACCTCTAAAGGGTGATCCCAGTAATTCCATACGAAATCAAGCAATGTTTGCTCGATATCTGAGGTTCCAACCAAACGCGATTTCAAAAGGTTATCATCTGGTACATCGGAAATCGCCTCCCTGGTAAACCAAGAAGTAGCTCGACATTATGGTGCTGTTATTTCTAGGGTCAACTCACGATCGGTGTAGTTAAATATAAGGATCACAGGAAATTAGATTTTTGAGTGGTCTCAAATATAGTGGCTACTTGGGAGCTTTTTCCAGGGGCTTCGTACGTAGATGGTAGCATTTAGAATGTATGCAGAGCGAGGCTTTCTTAGCCTGAATGACATCTCTCTCTTCTCTTAATTTTAACATCAAAATTTCAATCTATTTGTCCCTAATTACAGTCTTTCTTGGTTTGCAATTAGGGATCAAACATTTAAGATTGGTAATCAGTCTTTTACTAATTGATAAAAAATTGATTGGTAATCAATCTTTTTTGTGAAAACTAAAAAGAACATTCTAAAAATTTTAAGTTTCGACCGATTTTAGAGACAAAGCTGTCTTCCTCGCCAAAAAATGAATTATTTGGATCAGAAAGAAAAGCAATAATTTCAATGAATGATGTTTTCAAGCTTTTGAATTAAGAGAGTTTAAAGCCTCAGAAAATAGACAGGCTTTTAAACAAACGGCAAACGTGCAAGTACCACTTGACCACGATTTTTACCGCGTCTGCCGCTCGCCGTTTCTATGTCAAAGTGAACAGTTTCACAGTTTCAGTTTCCAGTGGCGTGATTTCTTACCTTGTTTCAGAAGTCCAACGAGCAAGGGTTCGAAAAGCCACTAAGGAGCTTGAGTCTTTGAGTCTAAGAGTAGGGGTTGAAGAGTATGTGTTAGCAGACTACAGTGAAATCAATAACAAGCCGACAGTTTACCTAGGCATTCTATTTCAACAAGAATATATGAAGACGAGCGAGACAACAATTTAACGAAGAAGGAGGATCACGTTATAAAAGACAGACGTTTTTGTGATCATTTCATGATTTTTATTTAAACTTTACTAATCTTTCGTCCCGCCGACTCAGTATTTATTCAGAGCCAGACTGAAGTTGTTCAACGCTTAGGATAATGTTCTCACTTGTTACTTCCGAAAAATAAAGGTTACTAATTACAACCAGCTGTGGCGTTTTTCAGCTAATTCATCTAAAACAAGCGTCAACATAACTTACTTTGAACACAGAGAAGTTATCTCAGGAAACAGAACATCCAGCAAAAGAGTCCCGCGATTGTTAGGAGATTTGTTATGAATACACTGCAAAATACAATAACAAGTCGAGGTTACGATTTACAGACGAAGACTTAAAAATTAAGAATGAACCAAATCGAAGATTACCGGTCAGGGGACAGTTAAGCCTGGATAGCTTATCCGGTGGATAAGTTGTAACGAGTGAGCTGCGTTCTTCAAGCAACGAACAAATATATTTTAAATTCTAAATTCAGTGCATAAAAATAAATTTTATGCACTGAATTTAGAGATGCCTACTGGATAGTTTTATTCGGCAGACAAAATTTATGTTTGGGTTTTCAATGCATCGATAATGTCTTTGACTAATTCAGACTTATCCACTGGACAAACTATCCGAGCTTTAAACAATCGACCCCTGGTGTATAATTGCTAACTTTTTAACTTGATGTTAGAAAGTTAGCAATTGGATAAGTAAATTAACACCAAGTGGTACGTATTTTGGAATAGATAATCAAAAAGGTTGGGAAAACAGTCACCGTGAAAGACAGTCAAGAGGGCTCGTTTCCTCAGAAAAACAATTTGTGACCCCTAGACGGGAATCGAACCCGTAACCTTCTGATGACCGGTGAGACGCTCTAACCATTGAGCTACCACGACTCAGATAGTGAGCTAGGGTGCAGGTATGTACTGCCTAAGCGGAAGTCACGATGTGATAATAATGATTGAAATATTAATTGCTGAACACAAAGTCAGTTCGTTCGTGTGGGAGCTTGGTAAATCTCAGACGACTAGTGGACTTTCGTCAAGTTCGTTTCCTCAGAAAGACGATTTCTAAGCCCTAGACGGGAATCGAATCCACAACCTTCTCCGCGGTCATCAGAAGGTTGCAGGTTCGATTCCCGTCTAGGGCTCACAAATCGCTTTTTTTGAAAAAACGAGCTTGACGAACGTCGATTGGTCGTTTGATATATGCCAAGCCCCTACATGAACCAACTTTGTGTTCAGCAATTAATAAAAACTTTCATTATTAACAAAATACTCTGAAATGTTCTATTTACTGAATTAGGAATGTGAAAAAGTAAGTTTATGTTCATGCTAAGGTACTTACATTGTGTTGGGTCACCAGAGCTTCTCTCGGTAACATGGTCATTACTCCACGACAGATGCTAAGATACGAAAAACCAGACAAATCTATCGGGACAAAAATTCTAAAAGTGTCAACCTAAACTATAACGCTGTGGAATACGAGATGAACTTTTACTATGACTCTTAGCAGATGCATGCGTATAATTCCCAGAGACACGTAAATTTTTATATTTGATATTGCTGAAACAGTTTTTGTTACGGTTGTAGTTATGCATGGAACAACGTTTTTAAAAAGTGTAAGGATGAGAACTCAGACAATTTCAAACCGCAGTCAGATCGGGGGTAAAAAAATTGCATAAAAATCATCAGAATAAACTGGTCATTATTTTTCGAAGAGTGTTAGGGTTATTGCTTGGCTGTAACTCTTACTAGCGTTTAAAATATCTATTTTTGAAAACTTTGGGTAATCGGCTTTCGTCTACTCACCTTTAATACTCTGGTAATCGACGGTAGTTGAGACCCAGTGAGAGGAAACTGAGTGTTCGTTTGAAAACGGCTGGTTTACGTATGTTGGAAAGATTATGGATACAATCTGAAGATAAAAAATGTTGTACAGTAATGTTCAACCTACATATGTGTTCACATGCGCTCGTACACGAGCGAGCTTGAAATTTGGTAGAGGACACGACAACCTTTGTCAAACTTTCCCTCTAAATTCTATCGATTGGAATTTTAATTTATTTATCCCTAATTCCAGTCTTTCTAGTTTGGTCTTAGGGACCAAACTTTTAGGATTGGTAATCAATCTTTTATCAAAGTATAAATTTAAAGATATCAATCGAGAAAGTTTCACATTTCCACCAATATTAACGTGAAAGCTGTCTTTCCCGCCAAAAAGTGAATCAACAATATTGAATAAAAAATTAGTAACTTCAATGATTGACATTTTCAATCTTTTGAATGAAGAGAGTTTAAAAGCCTAAGAAAATAGAGCGGCAAAGTATCCCGTTTAATACAAACGGCAAACGTGCAAGTACCACACGACCACGATTGTGGAGAACAGTTTCGCGTTTGCCATCAGCGTGACAATTCATTACTGTTTTTTCGACGATCTATTTCACACTTTGAGAAAACCTGGATAGAACTTTTGTTTACGTGCTATACAAGACAAATGGAAAAATATTAATTGGTTTAAAATCTCACCAATGCTCAAGTTCCTAGAGTATGACGGATAGATCCAGTCCACCCTGGGGGCAAACGGTCACTGTAGCACGTAATTTTAAATTGTAATATCGTCTTTTTGCCCCTAGGGTGGACTGGATTGGCTCGTTACAAACTGGAAACTTGACATTTGATAAATGGTCTACTGAGTGGATACAACCAAATGATGATGTACCAACTGTAACAGTTAGAATTTCAGAGCTTATTTAGTTTTAATAGCCTTTAAAAGGTTTGCAAAAAGAAAATTTCTACACTTTCTGTGTAGATGCAAAGCTTACGTAAAACTAGGCCAAACTAGCTAGGTGCGCAGGCTCTCTACTGTTTTCGAAGCCCCAGGCGGCTAGGCGACGACTGGAGCAGCAATCTTCACGTTAGCAGATGTTCTCTATCGTCCTAGTAACAAAACTATTATTTTCCAGGGAATCAGCAGCACTTACTGTGGGAACTAAGTTGTCTTCTCTCGCAGTGATTCGTACGACAAGTGGAAACGCCATACCAGCAGCGCTGCGACAGTCAGGAAAGAAAGCATCTGGTAACAGGAAGAGAACCACAAATATCAGTGCGTTTGTTTGAGCATATCAACATTGTAAAAACCTAAACAACAAGTAGGCTTACCATTTTTGAGAATGTTTAAGATAACCTTGAGAAATCTTTGGAGCATCTCTGTTAACCTGTCTGCTCTATCGTCTAATATCTTCGTAACCTCTTCATTACACTTTTGAACCACGCCTATGGTAGCTTTTATCGTTACCAAACAATCCAACATAGCAGCGGTCTGTAAGGCCGGTGTGCCTACGAGACTTTAATATACAATTGAAATACGGTTTAGTGTATATTAACTTATTTATTCATTTATTTATCTATTTATTTATTTACTTATTTATTTATTCGTTTGTTCATTCACTCATTTGTTTGTTCATTCGTTCATTTATTTATTTACTTCTTTATTTGCAGAGATGCTAGGTTTTTTCATAAAATTGAATATCTGATGTACAAAAAATTATTAACACTTTTGTTTGAAACATCAGTACCTCATTTTCACAGTGAGACTGTATCCATTCCCTACATTTTGGACCGATTACAAAAACAGTGAAGCTACTCTTCATGAGTGGTGAAGGAAATTTTTGAATGTAGGAATGATATATTATAATCCTACACTTAAAAATTTCCTTCACCACTTATAAAGATTATTTTGTGTCACCGAGTGTTAATGCCTAATATTCCTTGAAGCTACTCTTCATTCGACAGTGACTTTTAAATAAAGTCAAAATATCATCACAATTATTACCACTTACATGAATGGTTAATTTAACCTACCTTTCTCTTATAACTTGACTCTCAAGAGACACTGTTAGAAACTCTAAAACTGAATGAAGAAGATATGTAATTAGATTCCCCCCAAATCATACCAGTTTACCATTTGGAAAGTCCTTGTCAAAACACTCCTAAGACTTTCGCTGTGTTTGTTCATAGGGTGTTTATCTGATTACTGGGCACCACTGCTGTTTGGCAACATGTTAATTTTACTCTGGCTAATGCCAGATTGTTTTACAAGTCAAGGGGAGACCAACTAAAAACTTGCCTGGAAAAAGGGTTACTCCAGTTAAACTGTTTTATGGAGGGAAGCGGAACAGCATGACATACATATATGAAATACAAAGCTACTTTTGCTTTTTGTCATGACTTACTGTACAAATGTAACTGAGAAACTTGTATTATTGACCATTGGCAAACATTTGCTAAATTTTTCATATCAATAATTAACCCAACTATAATTCTGTTTGTAAGGGTTGGTAGCATGGGCTATGGTAAATTGCTATCTGACTTAAAGTACAAACAAAACATGTCAATTGTTCAGGTCTGCTTGGTGGGTAAACATTTTCAATATAAATGCTTGAAAATATTTGTGCAAACAAATTTCTTACATTCAACTTTCTGGCAAGTCAGAAACCTATGAAAACCTATGAAATATTAGGCTTAAAAACTAAAATTAAGCATTATACAAGCAACTATTAAGCAACTATATTTATCATGAAAGCAGATGTAGAATAAAATAGCCTATCAAAAGGGAAGTGGACTAGTAAAAATCCGTGTTTACAAAAAGTTACTGAAAAACCACATAACAAAAAAAGTTAAATGCTGTCCTTGACGTTTCTCTGGTGATGGTGATTGTTACAAGTGAAACAGAACATTCACTAAATTCATTCTAATGAGTAACAATAATCAGTTTGTTGATTGACTGATATAATCTATATCAAGTTGCACAATTCTGTGAAAGAAATTTACCAAAACAAATGACCCATAGAGAAGGAATGACAAGCATTTATTCACAAAAAGTTATCAATTCCCTAACATTGTAATACTCACCGGTCATCATATTATCAGACACACATTTTTCACCTGAACAAAAGCAACAAAAAAGAATTAACAGTAGCTTTTGGCTCCAATGAAGACAACAAATATTTTGCCAAATGCAATCATTTTATACAAAATGTTGCTGAGCAACATGGATTTAGAACAAAATGAAAAGAATAAAACAAAAAAGAAGAACTATTCTTAGAGAATAGGTGCATAAAAGATTTATAGTGTATTAATTTTTCTGAAATGTGAAACAAGATCAAACTAAAGGGAAAATGTAGGACAACATATACACTCTTGACTCTACTGAAGCCAGAATTTCTTATTTCTCTAAGGTTTACCCAACTCACCCATTTCAAAGTTTTCCAGTAAAGAACACACTGTGTCAACATGCTTCCTGAAGTTAATGTCTTCCCCTGGCTGACACAGTAAAAGAAGAAAAGTATAATGTATATACTTAATTTCTCTCAGGCTCTCTAAAACAATAGAACCTTTATATACATAGGAATGAAGAAAAAAGAAAGAAGGAAGGAAAGAAGGAAGGAAAAAAGGAAGGAAAGAAGGAAGGAAAGAAGGAAGGAAAGAAGGAAGGCAGGAAGAAAAAAAATTTAAGAGGGTAAGTGGAAGGAAGGGAATGAAAGAGAAGGAAAGAAAAAGAAAAGAAGGGAAGAAAGGAAGAAAGGAAGAAAGGAAGGGAATGGGAAAGGAAAAGGAAAACAAAGGAGACAGGGCAGGGAAGGAAAGAATGGTTGCAAAAAACAGAAGGAAGAAAAGCAGGACAAAAATAACAACAGGAGTGTTAGACCAATCTCACCTTATCAGTTTTAGCAGGTTTTGCGTTTACATCACCAAGTGTTTTGATAAGAGCAATGTT
>JBAHVQ010189967.1:0-14838 GCA_036872915.1 Nanipora kamurai | reverse complement strand
TTTGATCCCGACTCCCGTTAATACGACCAAAATATTTTGGCCGAACGGTGGTCGTATTAACGGGGTTCCACTGTACTTTATTTATGCACAACTTATTTAATCTCAAACCCATGGACTGGCAGTGAATGCAAACGGCAGACAGCAAACAGTTGAGGCGGTATATTATTTTACGGCAAGAAACCTAGGGACCAATAAGTAGATTCCCATACTGACAAAAACTACTAAATTCTAAAAACTACGTAGAGCTCTGCTATTATTTCTTTAAAGTGATGTCATTGAAGTTCTCCTTACTGGAATCATTTCGAGCTGTTATGAATTTGTGTTGTAGTTTACGAAATTTGATGAACCTTATCGAAGTTTGAAATATTGTTATTCAATTCATGAATCGCTCTAATGAACACTTTTTCTCATTAATGAAGAGGAAAAGGAGCATTTAGTCAGCTTTGGTATATCATGAATGTAGTAAGTTAATTTATTTACTCGGTAACTCATGAAACGATAAATTCACATTTAACCTACACTGCTCAAGTCAACTGAAAAAGTTGACTCGAGCGGGATTTCAACTCCCACCTTCGGGAATCGGGTCCGCCGCTCCACCTGTTGAGCTATCGAGTCTCCAGGGATTGGAGACGAGTTATTATCCACCTTAATTGTACGAGATATTCTCGCAACAACTTAACGCTATCCGCGAGGATGGATGTGCAGTGTTTCAATTCTATTTCAGAATCATCCTTAGGGTAATATGAAACGATAAATTCAAATGTGAATTTATCGTTTCATATTACCCCGAGGATGATTCTGAAATAGAATTGTAACTCATGATTTGAACGCATTGTACTTTGTACATTGTAGTACCGAACGGGACCTATGTCATGCTGAAAATGTCTCTTAAAAGTTACCTGGTGTTTTGTAAATTTATGACCTTTTTTATGAAATAATGATTTAGTCCAAATTCGAATTTTATGCATGTTTAACTGTTTATGCCTGCATCCAGTGTTCGGACTCTGGTTAAATCAGGTCGTAGACACGTAAGAAATATTCTCCGAAGACCAGCATCTTGCAAATCCAATATTCGAGTTATAAAACAAGACGAAACTTATCACGAATCTTGAAATAAAGGCCAAATATTGCCATGATAAGTTTCATCTTGTTTTATAACTCGAATATAGGGTTTGCAATATGCTGTTCTTCGGAGTATGCTTCATACTGTATTTCCTCTAATTGTCGGCTGGTAATGGTTTCTCGTAGACACGTACTTACACAGTTATCGTTGCAGCCTGTTGACGGCTCAGTTTTAAGGTACAGGATGGACATCCAATTCATGTCACTAAAATAGAACACTCGTTTTACATCCCATGTTTCAGATGTTTACGAAGACTTTGTTTCTCCTGTCACTGCGGCTCAAAGCTTGCTTCGAAAGGCGACGGAAAAAAGGAAACAAATATTGGATCCCGTCATGAACTTCTGCGTTCAGATCCTAAACACGCCAGCCGAAACGAGGAATCCGAAGCAAAAGGATGGTGTATTGCATATGATCGGTACATTGTCCGATATCTTGTTAAAGGTTTGTGCTTAGTATCATTGTATTAGTAGTGTGTGTGTAGTTTCCGACTGATATCATTGTACATTAGATCTAACTCCAAACATACGAAAGTTTTATTTATTGTATACGGCTGAACTGTGGCTTAGTAGATATACTTATCTTTTGACCGAGTATGTATCTTAAACTACCTGTTTGTAAACGTCCTAAATGAACAGAACGTGTAATTGTTAATTTCGGAATCATCTTAAGGGTGACATGAGCACAAAATATGATCATCACCCTACACTGTGAAAATCAACAAATCTATTTTTATTAGAGCTAAATGGTGGGAAAAGGTAACGTACCGCTTCTTTTTCATATGATCAACAACTTCTGAAATGATTCTCACGCAAAAGGCTTTGGGTTGATACCAGAGACAGACCTGCCACTTTGTGTGATAGATTTATATGAACTTATTATATGGCTGGCTTCGCGAGCGGTCTCTTACGCTTTTTTCTGCAATTTGATTGGCTCTTGAGAGGTCTTAACAAACCCGTAAAGACCGGTCTTTATCGGGAATAGACAAATGTTGTCTAAAACAAAAAAGCTTTAAAAATGAACGAAACGTAAGCAAAAAGATACTCTCCTCAAGCTTAAATGAATTTAGGAGAGATTTAATATACGACGTTGGCGTTATTGACTCTTCAGACGAACACCGTCCGCTTGAATTTTTAAACATTCAAGCTTTTGATATGTTTTCAGAAGTGCCGAAAAAGATGTTACTAGACCGCTCACGAAGCAAGCCATATAATAAAAACCTTAATGACCTCGCTGGTCGGTCCTTACTAAACAATTATACTGCCCTTGGTCTTTCGTACACACTTCGATGCTTCCCATCCCGGTCTTTGCTGAAAAACCACCGGTAGTATAATTGTCTAGTAAGTACCTCCCACTTGGTCATTAAGGTTTTAATAATGGTGGATCTGCCCCTGATAACCGGCCTATGCGACTTCGCAAGATTCATTTCTAAGTCACCAATTAAGATAGCGACTATCTGAATGTTTGGTAATCATGAAAATTTCCTATTCACGTTATTGAATAATTCATCTTGACGAATTTCGATTCAACGATTGCCTGAATGTAGGAACACTCTAACCCGTTGTAATTTTATCACTTGGATTAAGCAGTTGGCAAAATGTTCTTTAGGTCGTATCGAATCACGACCTGCTTTTACAACACCTCTCTGTAAGTCTACTTTTTCTTTTCAGAAAAAAAAGTATAAAGAACACATGGAAGCTATGCTTGTTCATCACGTATTTCCGGAAGCGAATAACCCATTAGGATACGTTCGGGCTAGGGTAAGTAGACCTTTTGGATCACCCTCAATTTGGTAAATATAGCGAGGGTAAGGAAGTGAAATTATATACATAACAATGTTATGTAGTGGAAGTGTGATAATATTCCGTCAATAATAATAATATAACAATGTATTGATATTTTAGTATTACTTATTCAAGAGATTTCCTAAGACTTCCGAATGTAATGCAACCAAACCGCAAATTCAAAATTCAAAATAATAGATTATTTGCCATTTTTGGCAAACACTGCGAAGTTTGTTGTTAACCGACGCGATAGCCGAGCTTTTTTGCAAACTTTTCGGTGTTTGGATATCTTATGAAACATGAATTTCGAATGTATGATATTGCATCTCAAAAGAATCAGTGTTTGAGGAGAAAATCGCGGTGAAAGTTGGCTTGATTTACTTAATTTCTTCCTCCGATATTTAAGCCACGTCTCGGTAGTGATCTTTTTTGTGTTCTGGCCATGAATCATTATTAATGAATTTGAGATGTATTAATGAGACTGGAATGTCGCCGACAGCGTCCGCATACAATAGAGAAGATAAGAGGAAATTCGCAATTTTTAGTAAGTGGATAATTCTCGACATAAAGTAAAACTAACAGTTGGAACGACATAAATTAATTGATGGTTTACAATCAATCCCTCGAGATTCAAAACTCAAACAAATGGCGGCCATGTTCATGTAACATACAATGGCAGTTAAAGATAATCTTTTGTTAACGTTTTGCCAACATGGCCGCCATGACGTCACATGCCAACCATCCATGCTCTAAGCTTCGGACGATTTGGCATTTTTTAAGGAACCATAAAGAGTAAACAACATAAATCACAATATTGAACTAGTGTGCATTAGGACGATCTTGGTTCGCTGTTTACTACTCTAATTCAGACGACGGGAGATCACTCAGGAAAATAGACTTTTTCACAGATATATCTAACATCAAATCCCTCGACTTCTTTTTTTGAATTCCATTGAAAAAAGAAAAAAAGATTACAACGAGTAAAGACTGAATTGAATTCAAAGGAATAAAGTCAAGGCGTTGGATGCTGGAGTTATCTATGAAAAAATATATTGTTTCTTGAAATTAAATTATGTTTGGATACCCTTCAGAGCATTATTTATGAAAAACGCCAAAACGTATCAATTTAAAGCATTCGTACAAATCAAAGCATCGCGTTGTATGAAATGGGCTATTTGCATTCGAGATAATCGGTCAATAAACAGCAATTCAACTCAGTCAGAACAACCCATACTGTAAGCGTCTTTTCGAGTATTTCACGTCCACTTTTCTTTAATTTGTTCAATTTTCAAGTCATTAGGCAGGCAATTTATAAAAATTAAATGCACATTGAATGCTGAACAAACATTTTGTTAATGTGTGGAACTTGAAATATGTACGGGTAGAGGGTCTCACCGTTCATCACAAAGTTGCGGGTTCGATTCCCTTTCTAGCTAAAAAATCGCTTTTCTGAGATTACGAGCTTGACGAACATTTGCTGCTCGTCTGAAATGCTCTAAGCTGCCACATGAAAAGATCTGTGTTCATCATTCAGTGTTTCCATCATCATATCGTCGTTTCCGCTTAGGTAACACATATAACACATATGATTAACCTGCACTTTAATCGGAGTTTTGGTTGCTCAACGGTTGGAGCGTCTCGCCGGTCGTCAGAAAGTTGCGGGTTCGATTCCCGACGAACGTTCGATGGTCGTCTAATTGCACATTGATATGCAATATGTGTCATACCATGTTCAGGTTTAGCATATTGGGTAGGATAATATTGACGTCATTTCCTTCAGCACGTTTTTGAAAATGATACTGTGGTAAAATAGAGCTCTGCAATGCCCTTTATAAAATCCCATTTAAAGCGGAAAATCACATTAGGAATCAGTTATCTTGCCCGCGAAAAATTTTATGGCTATAACAGAAACAGTATGTCCCAGAGATATCTTGCCAACATGTGGTGGCAACCCGTATATTTTTACTGAAATTAAAAATCTTTGAATATAACCATTGGTGTCGAATGGTACGTAAACAATGAAACATAAACCTAAAATGGTCATTCCCAAATTTCGACCAATCATTGGCACTACCAGTACTCCCCATTATAACAGAGAAAAATTTCTGTCCACATTGCTCAACCCACTAACATTAAATAAATACACTCTTCGGGATTCTTTCCAAGCCGTCAAAGATATCAATTCCTTTCCCAAGGGCTTGTTTTCTGAAAGTTATCGTTATGTTTTATTAGATGTTGAATCACTTCTTACATCAAACAGTTAATATCATCCTGAAACAAAACAATAAAGACCACCTTCTTCTTTCAACAACCAATTTTATGAACAAATAGACGGTGTTTCTGTGGGATCGTCGTTGGGCTCAGTTCTCGCATGATTTAAATGAAGACTGTGGTGTTTCTCCAAATCTATATTCACTAAGTTCCGGAATGACAATTTTCGGTTTGTTTCATTCTTTATGTACTTAAATTGTCGGCTGGTTGTGGTTTTTGGTCGAATGGTACGTGTCTCTTGACTTTCTACTAGGTACAACCCCTGACAGGATTCTAAACGCTAAAAACGAGTGTTCAAAAAGGTTAGCTCACACCATGTTCAGGGCATTGTCTGATATTTTGCGAAATAGATGTAGTTTGATTGGCCAGTTTTAAACGCTGTCACGTCGATACCTTGTTTAACTCTTTCCTGTTCGAGGACTTTCCCCTCGACGAGTAAAATCATCTGGCGTTAGCCAGAGTTGAATACTTAAGTCTCCGTAGATCACTGAGGATCTACACGGACAGGAAGGATTTAAACTATAATTGGTCGTTTTAGCACATCTGACTGATGAAACGTCTGTTTCATATTTCACATAATATTTTTACCAATTCCAATGAAGCGTTTGACAAAAATTAATGGTCTGTGCCTCATGTTTAGGCGTGTTGGGTGATCAACTATTTTAGCAAGACCCAATTTAAGAATGAAGCCAACCTGCGCCGTGGCGTGGAGATTGCACGACTGTGCTTAACAAACGACAAAGAGCTTCCTGTAAAGGTGGAGGCAGCGCTAGCCTTGCAATTTTTCATCAAGCGTCAACCAAGAGGTATGTTAATAAAATTAATGATATTAAGTATAACTTACAATAAGTTTCTACGAGGAGACTACGGCGGAGTTAATAAGCCTTTAAACCGAGCAAAAGATTGATGGGATAGATCAAATAAAGAATAAGATAGCTTGATATGGAATGCCAGAACTTTCTTGCGTGATCGTTTTCTTGTTATATTAACCTTGAAGTTCAGTCATTTTGTGGGGGGTGAGTTTATTATGTGATGCGGTTCCACACTGTTAATTTTTGGGAGTTTTTATAACTGAAAAACTTCAGTCAGCAAAAATCAAGCGAATTTTTGGGGTTAAATATCACTCTAGTTTTGGAGTTAAAAATTTTACTCAATTTTCGAAGTTAAAATGAATTCCCATACCTAGAGTGAATAATCAGTTGATGAGATTTCATTCCCGCAAAACACGGTCGCACATCTAGATTCCAGCCTCAATCTCACAGGGCTTAACCTACTTTTCTCTGCATATTAGGGGTTAACATAAAGTGCTTACCCTACTTACGTTATTCGTTATGCTTATGTGGGTAGTGAAGAAACTGGGCATTAGTTAACGCGTTAGTATTTAAAGCGTCATAACCTTTGTTATCAGTGTGATAACTACCTATCACAGTTCTTATCACATGCTAGGGTGTGTACATGTTAATTTCTGACGACCCAACGTTTCCTCCACGTCAAACTGAAAAATAAGAATTCGTTTATTATGGGTGAGTCGTCAGATAAGAAGCTAAAGCACTGTTCATTCATGCGATATAGTATTTAGCATCGCTCGTAAAGTTCGAACGTTCACATGGGAGCCTTTGGCTCAAGGTCACTGTTAAATTATTTATCAAACTTTTGGCTATTGTTAAAGTGTATGTGAAACGAAAATCAATTTTATCTTACTCGAAAGAACTCTTAACACGATAAAGGAACACATTCCACAGTTTTTCCGTGTCTCACTTCGTTCTTAAGATATTTCAATTTGTTTGATATGTAACTGAGACAATGTGTGACGTCATATGATTGGTACAACATTTTGACCGATTCGAAAGTAAGTTCTTTCTCCAAGATTATTCCACAAAATTACCTGAAATCTTGAGTTTTGCAACCACTCTTGTTGACATGCAAAAGTAGTCGTAAATGTTAGTTACGAACATGACGTCATGGCAGCCATACTGGAAGAGGCTGCAATGTTTATGGTTAAATTCAGTACCCACTACTCAAATAGAAGTCCGCTTTGTTATACTGAAAATCAATGAAACATTTATTAATATAGAACGAAGTCCTTCAAAAAACGTGGAAAAACTTTCGAAATGTTTTTCGTTGAAATGAAGGAACAGTTTCAACAGATATTGCTCAGCGAAACGCCAACGCTTAAACGCTAACATGCAGCCACGTTTCCAGCAACATACACAACTTAAAAACGAAGAAAGCGTAGCAAAACGTGTTTCCTTTGACGCGATATTATAGGAAAAAAAAGACTTGAACTGGTGAAAGTTTGCTGGACGCTAAAAAGCGGTCACTTATTCCAGGAACATTTTAACTACAAATCGTTCGTGCCAGAAAAAGTGATCGCAAACGGCAGGTGATTGCAAAAAGTGGGTTCATAAAGCTTAGGTTGTACTGCACATTGGTTCAGTTCATAATATTGAACAATCCGATGTCAAAATATTCTGATTCCGTAAATCCTCTATTAAGCTCGCCGGGGCCTTATTTATTTCAAGCATGTTTATGGTAGGGCTCAAAAGAGAGGGACGACTTATTTAATTTTTTGCTCGAAGGTTGCCACTATAGTTTTCGCAATTCATAAATTGCAAAATTTTCTCAAATATTAATAAAAATGTTAAAAATAACATGTACCATTCATGTCATATTACTTAAATCTGCATGTCAGACAGTCCTTGCCCTCAACCTGAACAGGAAGTAGATTAAAGGTAACTTTAGTCTTCTTCCTCTTTTTTTTTTTTTTCAAATCGGTATGGTAAAATGTATCGATAATATAACTGTCTGTCGTTTACAGTTTTGGTTGTGAGGGAAAACGGGACGGGGCAGGGCGCTTAAAATAATTTTACTACGCCAAAAAAGAGGTTTATTGTAGCGGGGGCTTAGTTGAGAGGGGGTTTCAATGGAGGATTTAAGGTAGTAACCAGTTAGTTCCCAGACCTTGGGAATCTATAAAGTGTAATTCTTTTGTTTTTATGCTGTTCATGACCATTTTTATTCGTGATAGGTCAAACATATTGCTTTCATCATTTTGTGCATCGTGTAAAAGAAAAGGCAGAAAACCTTGTTCTATCACGATGGAATTTTAAAAATTCGGTCTTAAGGTCGAAGAGAGGTCTAGGAACTAATAAATGACTATGATATTAAAATTTTGACATGGAACTGTTCAGTATTATAAATTGAATGAACGTATAAGATTTGAAGCGATTTCATTGAATAGTTATAGAAATATTACTTACTTTCACATTGGCCAAAATGTTGTACGAATCTTATGGCATCGCACATTGTCTCATTTACATACCAAACAAACTGAAGTATCTCCAGAACTTAGTAAGACGTGGAGAAACTTTGGAACACGTTACTTTATCATTTTAAGCGTTCTTTGGAATAAGGTAAACTTAATTTTTGTTTCATATACACTTTAACCCTCGCCTGATGTTTTTGTATTAATTTCCTGTGTTATTAATTATTTTGCATGTATGTGTAAGAAGTCGTATGGATAATCATAAATTTTACTTCTTACGTTGCCCATTGAAGAGGTACTCCCAACTGAACTTTCTTACTCCACAACTTGCAGGATATTATTCTTTATCTAAATATTTTAAAAAAGGAGAAAATGAGATAATTTCCGATTTTTTTTTTATTTTTAAGTCTTCGTTGCTTAGATCTTAAGGTTACCCTTGCCCTTCGGTCATGTCGGGAAGGTACCCTTACAGCAGTGTATTTCTATTATTTTTCACATGCTGTTGCACGAATTCAGCATCAATCCTGTTTCTGCCTCTTTTTAGCCAAGGACTATATCGAACCTCATATGCAAGGAGTTATTCAAGGTGAGTCAGATGTTCTATGGGATATGGTTGGATTGAATTGAACTGATTTGAATAGAAGACTTTATTTTCCAGGGGTTACACTAAATGGTGAAAACTGGTAAATAGTGATTGCATAGTCTGTATGCACTGTTTAATAAATAAGCAGCGGTGTTTTATCGGATTTAAAACTGCGAGGGTGTTGCGCGCGTGGTTTTTGATCCCATAAAACACGTTCTATGAGTTTATTGAACGGCTTCAAAAATGAATACCCAAAATCGTGTCCCTGAGGAGTCCAAACAATGGCTCATATTGGCAGAGGGAAGTATTAGCATATGAGAAAATTAGACAAGCTATGTTATTAGTATTCTTTATATGAAGAATACTAATAGGACATACTTTATCAGATATAAAGTCCATGCACGTGACGTATTATCGGTGACTTGATAGCCTAAAATAATCATTAATTATTTGTGTCTTTGAAGTATAATTTCAGGTTTGATAAATATTCCTATCAGGGTTCTTACTCCCTACAAGAACTAGAAGGCTGACTAATCGAAAGGAGAACTTAAAGGCCCCTGAAACACGACCAACTAAAATTTACAAACACGGGCTGGCAAACCCACGTTCACTTGTGTGAACGTCGTAACAACAGTTTTAACGAACATGTTGACGAACTGTTGGCGAGAAATAGAACCGGTCTTTATTCTCGCAAACCTTTTCAGCAACTTCGTTCCTATAATCCAATCAAACCTCGCTAAGGCTTCACGTGAAGTAATAGTTCAAATACGAGTCGGAGGACTTTACCGGGATTTCAAAGTCCAAGTGTACTTTGAAACGTGTTTCGGAGATTTTTTCGCATAAACAGATCAACTATATCAAACAGCAGGTTATTGAAACAAATGCTAGATTAATGTTGTTAAAGTGACATCTTTGTTTCGGCGGAAATTCGTCGTTTGAAAGCATGATTTTAGAAACTTTCTGGGATTAGCAGGGGTCTACCTTAACTATTTAGACCACTAGCAAACAAGCGCTAGTAGATTTCACTCTTGTTAACAAAAAGAGCAAAGCCACTAGCAAAATTTGGAATCCTTATATAATCATAGACAACATAGTGGAGCTTAATAACATCAATTTTATTTGAGCATGCAGTAGTATCGGAAACAATACCCTTCAACCTGCTGCCATACAATTCCTAAAATAAAATACCCATGGTGACTTAAATAGGAACGTGTATTGGGCTACTAGGGCATGTTTTTGTGTCGATTTCGCACATTTCTTAATGAAACCGCTGACTGTAATGAACAGCTTGTACAGTTCTTCATTGTTCAAATTGTTCAATTTACCGTTAAATGTTTTTACCCGCTAAGGCTAAAGTTCACTCACATTTTGCGAGTTTGCGAGCGGCAAGTTCGAGGCTTGGTTAGCCAACTTATGTTTGCAAACGTTTGTTTGTCGTGTGAAATCGCTTTAAGAATATGACGGTTGGAAAAAGGTTTTGTACATTACCTAGAAATACAGCATATAAATTAGAAATACAAATACGTAGTCTCCTCTTGTCCTCTACTTCACCATTTCCCCTAGACGAATAAGATTGTCAAAAAACCTAAAATTTATCCGTTAATCCACAAATGGCCTTTATTAGAGGTTTGCACATAAAAACAGTTAATGGTTCGTCAAAGTGATCTTAAATTAATGTCAATTAACAGTTACAACAGGAATATCGCGATGATTTGAGTATCCTTTCCTAACTGAGACAGTCGTCCCTGAATATTCTGACAAAGGGGCCTTGGAAAGTGAATCACCTCAACAAGAAAAATTCAGAAGAATTTATTCAAAAACTTATTCAGCTGATGTAAATTTGAACGGATATTAAGAACGAATTTAGACAAAAAGAGAGGACGTACAAAATAAAACCAAAAAAGGCTTCAAAAAAAACAAATCAAGAAAACTGGAAAAAAGTAGCAATGCGAGGAAACCAAGTATGTGCCACAAGTAAAGTTTGAACACTGACTTTCTAAATCCATAACAAAAAAGTATCTGTGGCTTAGACACCTCGGCAGCTCAAACACTGCCGTCGAGATTGGAAAATTAGTTTCTTTCTCACATTTGTTTTAAACAATAGTATTTATCAGTAACTACAATTTAACAATTTAACAAATTCTAACAAATCCATTCTCCTAATTTGTTCTGATCAAGACTCGTATGGGTCTGTGGTTTATCATTTACTTTTTCAGATACACTTTCACACATTACTCATGCCATACTCAAAGATCCTAAGCTTATTCACTTCATGGTTTTATGCCGTTTCTATGTGTTTCTGGGATTTTATTCCAATCTTTTCGGATATTTATAGTCATCCCCAAGACCCTTGGCATCGTCGGAAACGTAAACAAACAAATCAAAACGAAATCCTACCTCAGATAAAGTGCGTAAAAACCAATATGGGTGATAAACTTACAAATAGCCATGCAGGGCTTGATTCTTTATTTTATAGCGGTCGTAGAACAGCTTCCCGAAAATTTAATTCTGCGAACCCTGGCAGTCCTTTAACCTATTGTGATTCCCTTCCGAATGTTTCTTTATTTTTCTTTCTGAAAGTATCGTCATTGAAAGTTGTCAAAAGCCTATTAACAAATCTATATAATAAAGTTAACGTTAGGTTAACAGAAATAATTAATTTCGTGAGTTTATATTTCCTATTTGTTGTTCTTCCAGATTGATTTTTGTTTTTATTTCTAACGTTTCGATTCCTTGTACGGAAACCATCTTCAGAGATTTAGATGCCAGTTATATTGTTTTGTTAAAATGGCCTCCAAAAAAAACGATCTGGAAGAACATCAAGTAGGAAATATGATGGAGCCCGGAAACAAACCATTTACAGAATTTGTGAACTTACTACAATTTCGTGGATGCCCACTGTCCTTTGTAGGAAGATTCTTCACAAAACAATCACAATGTAGTAAAGATATTACTTTAATGTTTACAATCGGTATACGATTCTCTCCAATCCGACAGATGTTATCTAGGCAGAATAATAACAAACGGTCTTTGTAAAACTACATGCAGTTCTCGAATTATAAGTCGTACCCTGAATGGCTGCTGAGTGTCATCATAGTAATAGTTATAACTATTTACGGTTTATCAAACTTCAACACACTTGCCCATAGAGCTTCTTTACGGATTATATGTTTTCCTCAACCTAAAGTCTGAGTTTTTAAAATATTTATGTAGGAACGTGCGCAGAATTAGTACATTAAGTGTTTGCACTGTTGTTTGCACAATTGCAGTGTTCAATAGTTAACCGTACAAGTCAAATGTTTCTTAATTGCTCCTTTTCAGCCATCTCTTGAACTCTTCAGTCCCCAGAGCTTCTCGATTCAGCTGTGCAGGTTCCTTGCCCAGAATTTGCTGGGTGTTGTCATACGCAAGTACCACGGGGAACAAATATTGAATTAATCTCTTTAAGTATGACTGGCCTTCTCGTTATTTGACTGCCCTGAGTACTCTGTGTTTCCCAAGAAACAACTTGGTCAATATCCCTAGCTGCCACTTTCGTCAATTTTTTCTTTCAACTTAGTGATTACGACGGTTTGGAACGATGTTGTCCTTGCGTGCGTTTAACTGGAGGAGAAGCATTGGCTGGTATTAGTAACGAAACCAACCTCTTACTCCTGGATGGGCAAGATCAGAAAAATTACCACAAAATGAGATTCGATCGAGCGTGAAGCGCGACCAGAACTGTGTGCAGTATTTGTCTCGTCTTCGGTCCGTTCATCAAATTCTGCACTACTTTTGCTGCAAGTTTTATTTTCGTCTTTTTTCTTCGTAATTTCTCTATTTTTCTCCCAGACTTTTCCTCTATTCCTCTCCCTCTTTTTTCCCCTTTTCTTTCCTTTCTGTATTTCTTTCTTTCTTCTTCATTTCCTAATTTTCATCATTTTTCCTCATTTTCGTCATTTTCCCTCATTTTCATCATTTTTCCTCATTCTTTTACTCATTGTTTTGTTTCCTGGCGGGCGGCTTGCCCAACTGGGAAAGACCTGGCTCTGAATCGCTTGCAACCCCAGCAAGTTTGAATGCTCGTTTTGCTCAATCGCTTCAGTTGTGGGATGCAATATGTCTGGTGCAGTGTGGCCGTCTCATCACGCCGACTCCCCCATGGAGAGTCTACAATCGGGTTCCCTCGACAAACTTCTTGGTAAATGGAACTGTAACTGGAAGGAAAATCGGGTGTCCTTGTATACGTCCACAACACTCCATTTCTCCACTCTGGCTGGAGTGTAGGTTGATACGTAATTTGTCGCACGCTTACCTTGTATACACCGTATCTGAACTCGTAGAATCCTTCTATGTCTGTGGTTCTATGTCTCTATATCTCTTATGTTGTTAGTGGACCCGATCCGAGATTCTGGTCTCTACAATAATGTTTGAATCTCTAGCTCTATATATGCTGTTACCCTAGAGCTCATCACAGGCCATGCGCCTTTGAACTCAGCTCCTTAAACACTTCAGCCTCGTAGTTGGTCTGAATAGCGCAGACAGTTTTCAAACGAACGTTTGCTTCTGTGAGCTTAAAATCGTTTTAGGGGATAGGGGCACTTAAAGGAAAGTGCTTCCACCGTGATCCATCGGGATTCCATCGTGATCATTTTGGCTGTGTGACCACTTGCCTTAGACTAGTTGGTCAACGGATTCTGCTACTCCAGTTTGTTTCTGGTCATGAATAATGAGGTCATATTCTTTCATGTACTTGTTTCGTTGCAGTTTCCTTGTGAAGACGTAGTCGGTTTTGCTCCTTTGTTGATGAGGAGGCGTGATCGTCCTTTGACGGCAGGACCACCCCTCCGGATTTCTTTGTAATTGGTCTTTGAATTCTGCAGTCACGGTTTGCTGGTCGTGCTTGGTCGAGTCTTTCAGCTCCAACACATCCAACCGATACAATCAAACTTTTCCACTTCCATTTTCCGTAACCCTACTTTCACAGGATTGTTCACTAACTTCAGAAGTTTCATCCCTCTCGTTTATAAGAAAGGTCTTATTGTTTCACTCCTTTCTCGATACTTCAACCTTTGCTCTTCCTCAGTGGCCTTCCATTCTGAAATAACCAAACTTAAAACGTTCTTAAAAAAGAACGGAAACCTGGATAAACTCTTCGACAGTGTCATTTATTTTTTCTTAGGTAAAATCTTTTCACCTCCTGTTAAATCGTTCTTGGCACCTAAGTTCATCCTGTATTTTTCTCTTCGCTACACTGTTTCTCACTGTTCACAAATACAAACTCACTTAACAAAGTTCTTTCCTCCGCATTTCCCAGATTAATGTTCGTTTTGTTATTCGTCCTACTTTTTGCTTTTCCAACTTCTTCCCATTCAAGGACCGTGTTCCCTTTGGCCTGAGATCGCATGTCGTTTATTTCTTTAAGTTTCGATGCTGTAACGCATTGTATGTTGGCCAAACATGCCGACATATACACACGCGTATCTCAGACCACATTGGAATACCTCGACTGGTAAAATTTTAAGTAACCACTTACTTTCCGCATCACACACATTTTTCATCGCCATCCCGACACTGGTTATCCTATTTCTCAGAACGATTTCTCCATCTTAACCTCTTCTTCTACGAGTTTTGAACCCTCCTCAGAGAAAGCTTCTTATCAGTGAATCTAAACCTTCGCTCAACGCTACCATAACTTCTTACCCACTCTCCTTGTTTTAAATTATTCCGATCAATGTATCGGTTATTTTTATTCCTATTCATCAGGGCCCAGTTGTTCAAAGGGCGATTAGCTTAACCCAGGATTAGTGAAAACTTTGTGGATGAAGTACTGCTA
>JBAHVQ010189956.1:0-14838 GCA_036872915.1 Nanipora kamurai | reverse complement strand
AGCAGGATGAAGGTAACTGTTATTTACAGTCACCTTTGATGCCTCACAAATGTGGGACATCAAAGCCATTTGCCAGAGCGCTCTAACTGTAAGCAGTGAGCGTGCGCACAATACTATTCACTTCGAAGTATTTTGTCTGTTCGTCAAAGTCTCGGGATTGGAAGGTCATTGCATTAAGAAACAAAGAAACAGTGGTTTTACAGAACAAAGGTTCACAAAAATATAAGACACACACATACGTATCACCATACGCGATTTGTTCAGAATTTTTTTTCAACGAGCGTAAGTTAGGGTGGTTTAAAGATGGTATTACCGGAGCCCCCATGATTAGTTTGAGGGAAAAGCTCAAGACCAAGGAAAACTAGACTAAGGGCTGGTAAATCTATTGCTGCCTGTCAAGACTAGTTCACAACACTCGCGTCCTTCAATGTTAAGCCTAACTTCCACTAGACGGAATTTTCCCCGCGTACTGCTTTTTCCTTGTTTCTCATTAGCTGTCAGGAATTCTTAGGCTCTCAAGGGCCAATGAGAAACAAGGAAAAGCAGTGCACGCGGAAAATTTCGTCTAGTGGAAACTAGGCCTTCGTCAGCGGGTTGGGTGTCCGATCGCCGTCGGCGGTTTAGGAAACGTTTTTCTAATGAGCTTGACGGGCATTTACTTATCAACTCGTGTCCATGTTGTAACTGTTTTTCACACTCTCATTTTCGGCTCGAGACGTCCATATCCGTTAGAATTCTGCACTTGAATCAGAAATATAAAAATAACACATGATTATTGGGCTGCGTTTTTTGAAAAAACCCGAATCTATATATATAGACCAATTGCATAATTACCACAATGTCGCGGTACATACGCATGGTTAAAAAAAACACAAAAGCTCGGCACAATCGGTGAGCATGAACTGAATTCAAAAGAATGAAATTGAGCCTATACGTGCATAATGTTGCATTGTGGCATTAAAACAACTGGTCTATAGATTGTGCATCGCTTTTAATGAAACGAAATGTGTTTTCTGAAGCCATCAAATCTGGATTTGGTATCTTTCGATGAAACTCAGCCATAACATCATGTTTTGAATGCTGAACACAAATCTTGTTCATGTGGGAACTTCGATCATTATTATAACATCCTGGCATCCACTTGGCAAAATATATGGCGAAGCTGTACCTTAGCTCACCATCTGAGTCTTAGTAGCTCAATGCTTGGAGCATCTCATTGGTCATCAGAAGGTTGCGGGTTCGATTCCCGTCTATGGCTCACAAATGATCTTTTTGAGATAGCTAGTTTGACGAACGTTCGTTGGTCGTATGAGATAGTAATCTCTCCTCCATGGATCCATACTTCAAGAGTCCTCGCAATCTTTACAGATTACGCTTCAACATTCTTGTGCGACATACGATTTCCACAGGGTTTTTTATGAAAGGGCTATGACCTTTGTCTGACGGAAGCTAATTTGGGAAGTTGAAGTTATTTCGAGTCTCACGCGAATCGCTTTTTGAATTCAGTCGTGGAAAGAAAAGTAGGTCAATGAGAACGTAAGCCAAAAGCTATTCACAACCGTGAAGCCAAAATTTCATGGTTTAACGACTGCTTCGTCTACCTAAAATTGACCTACCTCTAACCCATTTCAATAAGTATCTGTACATTGATGATACATTTGTATTTTTTAGCACGAGGGATATCTTCGGTTTTTGGTCAAGATGTACAATAGATCTCACTGGTAATTTTGATCAGTTTCATTATGTCGGTAAACGTGCATGTTTTGCGCGGACAACCAGGTGCCATGAACGGATACTCAACGTTTTTTTCAGTTAAAAGCTCATAAAATCTACCGCTGCCTATTCACATTGCCATTTAAAACGTTATGGCACGTTTTTTGAAATGGTTTTAGATCAATTACTCTCAAATGTTTTTCATGCACCTTACCTTTTCCCCAACATTAAACGTTCTACTGTCTTCCCCAAGCTCTCAAGAGCGAAAACGGACCATATACGCGACTTAAACAGCGGATTAACGCGTTAACTATGGGCAAAACAGCTTATCTTTATAAGCTCACGCATACAACTAACGCGACTTTACTCGTTTATTAAGAAAAAGGAGGAAATTGGCATATGACACTCCAAGTTTGTAATAGTTCTTGAACATGTAAAAGGGATTACACAAATCTCGTGGAAAATAAACATATTTCCTCTTCAGGCCCACTTAAGGAAGAAAAGCTGATATCAGATAATTGTTGATCAACCAGTCTGGATTTATAATATTTCTGAGTTTTAAGTTTGGTTTGACAGTGTGTTCAACACTGAAAAAATAAATCTGGTAGTTTTACATTTGGTTGATGCCCTTTGTTTCCAGGACGAAAGCTCGGCTACCTGCTTAATGAATTTGTACGGTAAAGCAGCGAGAGATCTTTGCCCATTACATTACAAAGATTTGTTTAAATAAAATTTTATTTTACCTTTCAATGAAATATCTGGTCTGTATAGAATTGTCTGTGTAGCTCACGTTCCAATCGCTTCGGCAGTGCTTGAATGAAGAACTTAATCTCCCGTTCCAATTTATAGCTTTTTCTCCCGGAAGAGCGTTTTTATTTCCACCTCCTTGAAAGGATGCCTGATATTAAAGGTCGAGCCACTCTCATCAGATTGTCTATGATCATTATCTCTAAGTAGATTCATCTCAGCGTCATGGATTCTTTTGTATACTTGGCAAGCCATAAATAATTCAGACTGATTATTTTTTTTATTACATCGAAATGTTTCTGGAACAAGAACTACAATCAAAACTATAGAAAACAAGACTTGATTAGCACGCGTGGGCGCTGCTCAGTTGTCTTTTGGCCAGTACATGCACGCCGATCACATAAAAAGTAATGAGTCATTCAATGTCCCTATTAACCGAATCACACCTGCCTTTCATGACAGCTTTCAAGCGTAAATCATCAGTATCGACAAGGTCTATTTTGGTCGAGATCAGTATCTTTGTCATGAAACCACACAATGAATTATGTATTTCACCGGACGTTAATGTACATGTGTCCAAATCAGACCAATAATTCTTGAACAAATACGCTAAATCATGTGTTGACAGGAGAGATATTCAAATCAAGCTTTGTTTTTTAAATTTTTTCATTGAAAACTCAACATGACAACATCCGCCATACACCCAATTCAATAGCGGTGTAATATTTTCAGATGCGCAGCAATGCTTTTTGCCTATTTTATGAACACTTTCGTCCTTTCTCATGTTCTCACGCAGGCCTGGAATTGGGAGGTGAAATCTCATAATAAACAGAAGCGCTTAGTAATACTGAGCTGACTCATCAACAAAATATGGATATCATATGGGAAAATCGGATGCGAATGCCAAAGATTAATGTAGAAACAATCGTAGTTTTGGTAAAGAGGGGGCTTAACGTTTGAACATTGTTCTATCAATGGTGGCTGTACGACCCAACATTTGTTTTAACTGATTCTTTGAGAGAAAATGCATGACAGAAGACAAACTTCTATCCAACTAATATTGCCGGACCAACGCATGTCAGCCGATTTTGTACAACAGTGTTGAAAGTTTGGCCAGGCGTTTGCAAATTCAGTGGTTCGAGATAAGAGTCCGATTGTATTGATAACCCAAGTGTAAACTATGCTTTGTCTCATTCACAAAGCTCGCTGCATCATGTTGTTTTGCCCTGCTACACATAGAACTGTTTATCCACGCAGTCCAAGATCCGAGAGCTTGGACAAATGTCAAGAGGATATCTTAAGCATCTAATCTGTCTACTGAGTGGAAATTAACTACCGTATGAATATTTAGCGAATAACTGTGTTCGACTGAAAAGCGAATCCCTACGCACATCCGTGGGATGTAGTTACATATGGTGTTGGTTGGACCTATTACCGGTCATCTTATCTTAATGATAGAGGATTTTTCCACTATCGTCCTTAATACCACCGATAAAAGCGAGGATGTCATTCATCGAATGATTTTCAACTTTAATCAATCATTACACTAGTTTCTATACTGTTTATCGACATTACTTTGACATACCGTTTCGCGACTGAATCTCAAAAGGTTTGTAGAAATATACTGCTTAGCAAAATGTTCTGCTGCTTGAACAAAGAATCACGACATGATATTTCGTAAAGTTTACTATGACTGTATGACTTCCTCCGGAACCAAAAGACAAATTCTCTTCAAATCAAGGTGATTTGTTGTAAGGCCAAACCATCTAAAGGGAAAATATGGCTACCTTCAAATACTATTATATTTGGCAACCCTATCGTATAGACTGGCTGATTTCTGATTAAAAAGATAGTTGTTTATACGGCAAAATGAGAAGGAATCTATACACGTATAATCTTGTGTATGCATTACCAAAAGAGTGTTCACGCCTTACGTAATTCGTGTCTAAAAAAAGATGCGGTTTTGTTTTCGAATGAATGACCAGTCTATGTCTTCTGTGAGGCGCGTCACATTTTATTGTATTAAAGGTTGTAATACCTTGGACGGAAAGAAAATAGGCTGATGTTTAGCGGGAAAACTTTTCATTAAAGTGGAACGTCTGAAGTACTTTGACCAGAACCATTCACAGATTAAACATCAAATATTTAGATTTCATTACTGCTTTCACTCTGCGTTTTTTCTTTAATTTGGTCAGTCAGCTTCGGAGGCGGATTGTATCTGTGGTCTTGTCTCCCAGTTGCGGGGTAAGTACAGCTTAAATATAAATGACGCCAGAGGTCTATTTATATCTGATTGTTTATAGACTTGGTTTAATGCTTTGGTTTTCATTCTGCTATCTTTTATCATGTTTTTTGTCGTTCTGTTTTCCCCGATGGTCAGGCTGGTGATAATCTTTAATACAATGTCAGACATTCCTTGAGACCGAAAGAACGGTAATTGACTTTCATCACGATTTTCTTTACTTTTCGACAAAGACAAAGCAAGTGGCGACCAGAGATGGAGGACAAGATGAAGTGGTAAACTTACCTCCACTGAGTTTAAAAACCCCAGACTCAGTAAAGTCAGATCGAAGTTATAAATGCCATCAACGACTGGTACAGTATAAACTTCCCTTTAGATGTCGATTAGGATCTACTGCTCCAATTTTTCCGATAAGGTAAACAGAATTCAACATTAGAAACCATTCAGTAGACAAACTCTATTCATATCTATCAAATCACCCTGAAAATGACACAGAAAAAATCAGTCAAGAAATTACAGTTGGGCGATCCAATACTAATTCATGAGCTGCATTTAACCTCGCAGCTTTGTGATTTGTCATCCTTTTTGCATTGGCCGGCTGTTGCGGCAATTTTAACTGCAAATTTATTTCTAATACAGACGATAACTCCGCGATTACTTTAAATCACCTGCAAAGAACTAGTAAACTACGGTATTTCTCCCTCTAGCTTTTTCGTGCAGCTGCGGTGCGAATAATTAATAAACAATTAAAAGTCTGCTAAAATGACTTTCAGCATTGATTTCTTGATCAAGTTGCCGGATTTTTAATCAAAAATAAAACAGTCATCGAGGTTGACTGAATAGAACTGGTGCTAAACGAACGATACGTGAACAAAGTCGGATTAATGTCAGGTTCGCAACAACAATACTGGCTTCGATTATTCCATTCGTCGGTTTTTTTGTTCAGGGTCTTGCTGCCCCGATCTTGGTGGCCTCCTTTGTAATTGCTTAATGAATCTGAGTCTAGCCAATTTGAAGTCAGCTGGTGATCGCAATGACTCAGCTTGGTGGATATAATCAAAGTCAAACTTAAGTAAAACTAATCTGATAAAAAATACTCGAGTCATCAGTCCTACTGTGGTGGAAAATATTCTCTCTATTTTTCTCCCAATGTATTCGTGAGTGTGTTGGTGCATAGCCGTGTATTTAGATGGAACAGGTAGTCCTTTCACCAGTTAAACTGCTCCACGCAATTAATGGAATTAGACAACACCGTTCTTTGAACGTGTATTTAAACCTGCATGAAATATATACCTTCATCTATATAAATAAAATTATTATTACTATATTGATATAAATATATATTTAATATATATTAAGATATAGTTATATGAAGTGTTATGCGATAGACTGCAGGGTGCTCAATACCATGAAAGTGGAGCGTTACTGAACAAGAGAACTGAAATAATCAGGAAATGACGCCTAGAAAATAGATTTTACATAAGAAACCTTCACCGCCCGAAGGATGGAATGAGTCAGAACCTTTCATCGATCAGCCACGCCACACGTAACACACAACATACGAAGAACCGAAACGAAACTACAGTGGTCGTCTTATGATCGCAGTAAAGCGACAAACTCGGACTAGCAGCATCAAACTTTATCATTACTATTAGTATCATATTAATACACATTCATGTATATATATACATACTATATGATACACTATGGCTTATTATTACAAATATTATACGGTGGTTAAAATGATCGCTATTTTTTTGTTTCCTGCATCTGAGAGCCCTCTGTTCGTATGCACTGAGCAAGAGCGGCGCAAAAACCTACAGAAGCACACTTGATGCTATATGTTTAAGCCGAGCTTACGAAGCTCCCTGAATTGCCTCGAACCTGTCAGGGGTAATTTTCTGTATGTTTATTTAGTCCTTTTAAGAGGGATTCATTCTTAATGGTTGATTACGAAAAACCAATTATTGGTCATAGTGTCGGAGGTATTGTCGATTGTGTTAATTAGAAACGAGAATTAGAGCGACGCCGATCCCTTTTCGTATTTTGGATTATGGGAGGTGATTTACTACATGGAATCGTTTCTTTATTGATTTACCAAGAGCACGTTAATTTTCCAACCTGTCAAAACCGCGTGGATGTGAAGAATTCTACACGAGCACCGCGTATATTTTGGGTTTCACACAAGCCGCTCTTTTTGAGTTGTTGTGTATTTAGGTAAAAGAAAACGGAACTTTTTCGAGAGATTTACTGAAAATTCCATTATTCCAAAAAAGTCGTCAGACATACTCTGATCTCAAAATGGCTGTTTTGATGGCTGTGTCACTTTTTGGTAAATTATGGCGACAATACCTGTACAATTGGATTCCGAGCTTTTGTAAGATTACACGGTTATTCCTGCAGTGCCGCGAAAGTCAAAAGTAAATGGAAAAGGAAATTTTTGTTGGCAACATTTGTGCAAGATGAGCTCGAGGGCGTATCCGGGGCACATACGCCGCACTTGTATTCCCACAGGATAAAGGGTACTCTATTTACAGTTTAAGACGTTCTTTGCTTCTAACAAACGCACCGTAGACTGTCAAGATATATTATCAAGTTTCACCTTTTTAGGGAAAGTTTTTTCGTATGCAAAATTGCCGTGAAAGCTCATGCACCTCAAACTTAAACCTACTTCCTATGTCCTTGAAGATAAGCATCTAATAAGCTTAAAATTTGGTTCTGAACAATGATAATGTAGTTTAGAGTTTCGGAGAGTTTGAGCTAACCTTCATTTCCTGTCGGAGTTCTTATAATCATGTCTTCAGGTGCGTAAATCAAACATCTTTTAAACTGCCGAGAACTTGGAAGCCTTCTTAATGTGTGGGCAGTAGCTAACTCTTGACAGTAAAACATACTGCTCATGCCATTGCTAATTTTATACTTTTAATCATGCCTGCTTATGAACTGTCGTATTTGGTTTATTATGGTTACACTCGCAATGGTTATCATAAGCAACTAAAATTTGACTCTTTTGTTTGGCTCATTGATATTTAAAACTCAGTAGGTAAACTTTTAAACGAGCTGCAGGTGATACGAGTTGCACTGGGCTGCCTCTGCGGATCTGAACTTCGACCAAACGCAGCAAAAAATAATGGGATTTTCTATCCTTTCATTTGTACGCTTTTACCAAAACATTGAGAATCATGGAAGGGGTTTTATTCAATAAAAAAATAAAGTTTCAAGGATCAATCAAGGATCAGAACAACACTTCTTGTGTTATTTGCACCTCTCATTTCTATCTATAGGGATAAGCCGTTTGGATTTAATCCTACTACATACAGTAGGTATAAAATTTGCATGACCTTTCGTCTGGACACTTACTACAAGTGTGAATTCAGGGTTTCCTTTGATTTTGCTTGTGTTTTTGCCGAATTACTCATAGTTACACAGAAACAGAGAAATGAAAATCAGAAATGCAATCTCAATGGTTGATCAAGGATTAGAGAAAGCAAACATTTCTTCAGCTATTTTCAAATCGTGGTTCTATGTGTAATAGTTCTATGTGTAGTAGCATTTGGAGTGAATATTTCTACATAAAATTGATGAGTGAAGTTGACCTTTCATCTGAAAATAACAAGGGTGAATTTTGATCGCAGGAATGTTAATAGATATTTTTATAAAGCTGTTCTAATAAATGCTGATATTTGTCATTCACCATCTGCAAGAATATGTTAAGGAAAAAAGTTCGGGAGTGCCAACACCATGCACCGGCGCTGGGGAGGTAATTAAACACTTCTTTTCCAAATTGATGAATAGCTCAAGTGTGTATGAGAATTAGCGATAGATACATCCTTAACCCTTTGGCAACCGAGGGTTCTCTCGTTGATTCAAATTGTCTGGTGTTAGCCAGAGTAAAATACTACTAAAAAAAGAATGAAAAGGTCGCAAAGGTATTAATCATAGTAAAGTTACGTCAGGATTAAGCAGTTTATAGTTTTCTCAGCCAACACGTAGTGAACTAGCTTTTAAAAATCGAAACGTTTGCAATTTCTATTACGACAGATATATGAAAACCAAAATTATTTCTTAAACACAGAATGCAGGTTCATTTTTAGAAACTAAAGGAGAGCAAACTTTTCTTGCATGTTATACACAAGTATACTGCTGACCAGTCAAGTCGCATTTCTTAACACTCTACAGACTATTGCACAAACTTGACAGTCCTTCGTATGTAATCATTTTCAGGAACTATTATGAGCTTTTATTATAGAATCCTAATTTTGACAAGGCGGTATATACACTACAAAACATGCTATGACTACAATGTTTTCAATAGACTTGCTATTAAATGTTAAACAACATGAAGACCTTAATGAAGGTGCGTGACCTGGCGAAAGGATTATACTCCAGCCACTGTCAGACATATTAACTTGTCAGAGGGAAGTATCTTGTCTATAGCGATGGGCTAAAGATAGAACTGAATAAATTTTTTTCACGTAAGACATTCTTGCAACGATTGTAGATCACATTATAAGGGAACAATCCCACGAAAATGATGACCAAATGAGAGTCGACTGCTAAATGTTTTACAATAAATGTTTCCCGATCTTGCCCGCGCTGCGTATTTGTTGGTGTGTGTGTGTGGGCTGGTGTATGCGGGTGAGGTGGGTGTATGAGTCGGAAGAAGAGAATATGTGTAAGCGTTTCCAGATTGCTTCCCATCCGTGAGTGTCCTTTCGAAGGCCGATAATATTCAGTCTTCATGATATCCTCAAAAATCAAATCCATGTATTAGCTATTACCTTTTACATTCCTGTCACGATTTTTTCCTTAAAAATCGAGTCCATAACTATCAGCTGTATATTTTTACATTTTTGTATAATTATTTTTTCCAAACAATATCAGCCAACTCTCCCTGGAAGCTATCCCTGTTGAAGAAAACCGGAAAACCCCCAGAACATCACGTCGTTCAACTGGAAGATTACGAGCCTTTTAAGAACAGGGCTTAGAACTCTTGACCTCAGCGGTAGGAGGCCAATGCTTTGGCAATTGAACTTTCTAAACCAAAATATATACGAGTTCCTCAATGTAAATAATCAAACATTTTCGCAAGGTTTGACGAATCCGTTTGACAAAAAAGGAAACGAGGTTGGCCTTTTACATAGGATAGTACTAGTTTACCCATTGTTGGTTAAAGAATGCTGTAATAAAGATTTTAACCTGAAGGACATTCATCTATTATTATAGTCAAAATATGTCGATTCGGTCGTCCTGATATCGTTATCTCATCGCTCGGACGTATGGAAAGTAACGGCCGGCTTTAAAACCTTAAAATATTGGTTGATCATAAAAGTAGTATAATATCTAAGAACTAGGAACTGTTTTGCCGTTTTTGGATAGCCTTTGCAAACACGTGTAAGTGTTTGGGAGAACTCGAAAGCTGTTGCGTTGTGTGGCTTACACAACTGCCGCGCGTTCTCCCTAACTTTTTTTTATAACTAGTGAGCTTTTGGATTTTTAAAAGGTTCACTGAAATACATACTGTTTTGTCAGTCATAAATAAGGAAGGGCGTGATGCTTGCTTGATCATATTTGGCGAAAAAGAAATGCTACAAAAGTAAATTGCCGTCAGTTATATGTCTTGGTAAATTTAAGAGCGATATTTTTATCCAATATGTTTAATTATTCATCACTAAAGAGCTGTCCATATGAGGTGAGACATCACGGTTTACCGGGATAGTTTTAAGTGCCGGGATGTTTAGTTCAGTCGGTTTATTTGAATCGGGATAACTGCCTGGAAGAAATTCATGGCCAAATTTTATTTGGCCCCCAAACCAACTTCGTTGAAAGGAGTGGCATCAATAAAGCATGTGCAGTAAAAAAAATTTCCAGCAAGATGAAGACGAAGCATTCATATATAGGGAAATCCAGTTTCCGCTAGACCTCGGTAAGCCGGGATATATCCAGGTAGCCACATGAACACGATTTTAGATTACAAGGGCAAACGCCATCTAACCAAGATCGTGGCGTAGTAGTTGTATCCCGGTATACCGGGTTATCCCACCTCATATGAACAAGCCCTAATTCAACACTATTTTCAGTATAAAGACAGGAGTTAAGAAGTGACGATAAGAATTCAACGTCTTTATATTCTGATTTGACATTATCCATGATCAATGAAAGTGAATTGTTTTAAAACTCAATTTTTCTCC
This sequence comes from Nanipora kamurai, assembly GCA_036872915.1. Classification (NCBI taxonomy): domain Eukaryota; kingdom Metazoa; phylum Cnidaria; class Anthozoa; order Scleralcyonacea; family Helioporidae; genus Nanipora; species Nanipora kamurai. The sequence continues at coordinate 3,945 of JBAHVQ010189956.1, read as the reverse complement.
TCTTGGTTGGTCTGCCTCGTCTTAACATAAGGGCTTGAACTTTCAGCACTAGTCATGTTTACGAGTTGCTTATGTTCAGTTTTTATGTTGATAACCCTTGGCGCACTCTGACAATGGCTTTCTCCATTTCCTTATGGCCTTATCTTCTCATCTCAATGTTCAACGGAAATGGAAGCTATACTTTTGAACGACATCGAAACCGAAACCGGTAAAATTGATGTTCCTCCACCAGCTGTTATAATTACCAATTGCAGTTTTGTAATTAAAAATATATAATACATCATTTCCTATATCTCAAGTCTATTTCTAGGAAATTGTGTAAAATCTTAAAATGAAAAATTTGAAAGTTTCAGAACTTTTGACGTGTCTGTTTTAATATGAACATCCAACCATTTGAGTAAATGATTAAGAGGCAATGTTATACATCTGTGGAAGAAGTTTAACAGTTGATGTCAGAAATTGCAAGAGTGCAGATATTTTTTGTAATTGGTCATCGCATTTGTCCATAAATGAGATCATGCGACCGCTGCTTCTGCGATTGATCGCTAGAATTATGACGAGTGTCACGACAGAGATCAGACATCAATGAATCAAGAAATGAAGACAAATATTTACAGTGCGGTAGGATGGGGTGGACAAGTAAGGATAATTGTGCTTTAGCGTTGAAACAACGCAGCGTCAAATTGATATGGTATGTGCAAAGTTTTTTGATATAAATAAAGAAATCATAATATAAAGTTATCGCTATGGCCATTACAATTTTATTTTATCGGGGAAGGGTTGAAGCATAAGAGGGAGGAAGACTTTGGAATGAGCTACAAACTCAGTAACATGACCGGAAGAAAAGATTTTTTGTGCCAAGAAATTTCAGCTTCCCTTTCTAGTGCAGGAAACTTTTGGTAATTGTCAAAGCGTTCCAAATTCCTTAGAAAAATGTTCGAAACCATGTGTCCGACTAACCATCTGAAACGTGACAGGAAGGATGATTTTAAAGGCGATTTTTCAAGAGACGGCCTGTTTTTCACCCATTACTGAAAATTGTCCGCAACTGCCAGATTATAAACTTTAATTTTTTCTATAGGGTTTGTTTTGTTGAAAATCGTCCGACATAACATTACCTTGAAATATGTGATTAAGGTGGTGAGATAATCGGAGGAAAAAATATATTTTACAAATAGTGTCTGAATTTGGGGAGAAGGGAGAATTTTATGTTTTATGAGAATTTTATATTAATGTTCCATTAATCTGGTAGCCAACGACAAAAGTGTTTAGTAGGTTGATTGGGAATAGGAGAAAAAGGTGACGGAAAGGAAGACTTTTTGATTTAGTGGTGTGTGCTGTTAGCATGATGCCTCTGGGCGCTGAGGTTCGAAGTTAAGCCGATCAAATGGGGTTAGACCTTGGATTGATGACCACCTCGTAATACCCCGTGTTAATGTCCGAGCTTTGAACTTATGTGGGTAGAGTTGGTGATTTTCTTTTGTGCTTCCGCGAGGTTCTTTATCCGGTTTTCGGGCTCCGTCCGTAAAATCAAACATAGCTTAATCCATCTTATCTAGGAGATAAACATAGATGGAGCTAACCTCGTTATCGCCTTTTCAAATGTAATTCATAAAGATATCAGTGAATAAACCATGTTATACATTATTATTATTATTCGTATCTACACATCATCCACTTAAAGACAGTGGAAGGGTTCTTTTCCTGACATTGGCTCCCAACAATCAGTCAGATAAGACAATGCCAGATACTGTGTTATTATTATTATTATTGAGAGCTACAAATTGATAAAATCATTCTAGGAAAAGGTGCGGGGGCGTAACCGACCTGTGCTTCTTGAATGAGCGAAATAAGTAAACACTTTTCTAAAAATCAATTTCGGACTTGATGCGCGAGCAAAAGAGCATGGGGACCAGAGGCTCTTGTTGTCGTTCATATCCCCTTTACTTTTATTTTGTTTTATTTTTTTTCTCCATCTTCCCTTACTTTTCGCACTTTTACTAAGTATTTCCGCTGATATCGCTCCTTATTTTCTTCCTCTTCTTTCTCGTTCTTCCTCATTTACTCTTCTTCCCTTTCTTCTCTTCTTCTTTCTTTTCTTGTTTTTATTCTCTTTTGTCTTTTTTCTTCTTCCCTTCTCGTCGAGATATACTTCTGCGTTGAGCTAGCAAATTTCTTCAAAATATTTTGGACCTTTGGCCATTCCGAATTTGGGTTAGGAGCCTAATTATCACCACTGAAAGCTGACATGCACCATGAAACAGTTTTTAGGGACTAGTCTTTTGTTAGCGTCCCTAGAAACAGTTTTCCGATGATTTTCAAACCGGATTATTACCAGGTCTCCAGCGCAACTTCGGAATGGCGAATACGTTATCTTCAGGTTTTTGGGAAAATGGGGCTGAGGTTTGATATTTTTCCGAAGAATAACGTTGGAAAATTTGACTTGAGATTGTTAAAGCAGATTTTATAAAGTAAACTTCATGGAATTTAAACTAACTCTGCCTGGTAATAATGTTCAGAATTACATAATTTGTTAAACCTATTCTATTCACTTTATTTTCAAAGTTACAGAAATTCGCCCAAGCAAAATCAAACATTTCAAGATATGTGGGATTATGAACTCGTATGAAGAACAGGGTTGTCAAGAGCTACTCCGAGAGAACAAACCAGCACTGTACAAGTAGCGAAAAAGTCCAATTTAACCCACAAAACGCCGTGCTCCTGGCTTGGCCTTGCAGCTCAGATGGTAATAAACCGAAGGTCGCAGATTCGTAAACCAAGCCTTGGTCAGGTAGAGGTTTTCCACTTATTGTCCCTTATAGATTGTTTCTCAAGAAGTAGCCCTTAGTACTTTCCAGGTGATCTGAAAACACGAAAGTGGACTGGGACCAGTTGTGAAATAGAAATCCATTTTCAATTTAAGTGAGTTAACGTCTCATGTTCCATATCTGATTCTGTTCTTAAATTCGTAATGGAAATATCTTTCCCTGTACTGAATACTAACACAAAGTTTTAAACAGTTTCACTGAAGTTGCATGATGTTACTACTGATTAAAGACATGATTTTTATTGACAGGATTTTTTTTTTAATTTGAAAACGGGATTTTTATTGTGTTGCTAGTCCCAGGCCTTTTGCTTGCGGTCAGATCACCTGGCTAATGTAAAAATTTAATATTTGTGCCGAGGTGATGGTGCGGTAGTGATAAGATAACAATTACAAAAAAGTCACTATCTACCCATGCATGCCGAACCATATATCGTCTCCAGTCCCCAATCAAAGCGAGCAACCTTAAAGAAAACATTTTAAATTTGAATTCCAAGTTAAATACACTCAATCTTGCGGCAAGTGAATGTTCAGGCGATTTCCCACTAGGTGGTTTTTATGCGCGATGGGATTTTTTCGCCGCAACTATATTTGGTAGGACACTTCTTTTATATCCACAACGTGGTGATGGTCTGGCGGCAAACAAAAAAAAAATGTCGGCTTTTCAAAATGATTGTTTTCAACAAGAGATGTTTTGTTACTACTTCGCAAATGATAAGAATAGTTAAGGTAAGTGGAAAGAAGAGTTTCAGCTTCTCATACGAGATTTAATGTGGCATGACCACCGGTGTTTCTTTCACAACTTCAGAATGTCGCCAGCTATCTTTAAAAATATTATTGTCATGAGTGGCCTGTTTGTCATGAATCACACTTTACTGGCTGTTGAAGCAAGTCATTCAGCGTTTGATTATCTTCTACTCTAGCCATTTAATATCAGATTGGATTTAAATGTCCCGATATTGAAGAAACTAAGTCGTGCTTCGAAATATCAAGAGCCGAAGTAACATCAATTTCGCGACCAGCTCCCAACTTGACCTGTGGCTGAGTTGGCAGAGCGTCGGACTAGTAAACCGAAGGTCGCGGGTTCGAATCCCTGCCGGGCCAAGTAGAGTTTTCTCTAC
>JBAHVQ010189945.1:0-12046 GCA_036872915.1 Nanipora kamurai | reverse complement strand
TCAAAGCAAATCAGTAAACCTTTCTTGTTAATTCATTGCTTTGTCGAGATCTCATCTTTGCAAAAATACCTATGTTAATGTTTTCTAGCGTACAGGTGGTAGCGGGCAAATCTAATGAGCCAACATCCAGAAGAGATCTTGCGTTTAGACAGCCAAGATGTTATTTACTATGATTGTTTTCTCTCCGGTAAACACTTCAAAAAGTTGACCAGCCAATCCAGCAATCCAGTTTTGAAAATAGAATTCTCCGTTAATTCGCAGTTACCTAGTTAATATAAGTTTTAATGTAGCCAACATTTCACTGACATGTTTCACCTGCTCGTGTGCAAGATGAAAGCTAACAATTTGTGAGCGAATCAGCCAGTTTTAAGGCAGTCTTCCACTGGCTGAAGTTTATCGCACGAGTTGATATTTCTTTGTATAAATTGAATACCTTTATCACCGGTTCCAGCCAGGAGCACAGGAGACCAAAGAAAAACTCGCTTTAAGCCAAAAAAAGTCGTCTACAGAAAAACACAGCTTTTACCAAGTAGACATGTTCAACTTTGCCCTTAATAGTGTTGGATTGTAAATTAAACCCCTTCTTGCTTTGAACATGTTTTGTTTTTTCAACGTTGAGCTGGGATTGACCCAATGTAGTGCGGCACGCTTGCTAACTCGACAAGAATTAATAAACCCTTTTCTTCCATGCATTGATATCTGACTACCTGTATGGGGCTATGCAACTTCAGTCACTGCGATATTAAATTAAGATGTCGTTACAAGACATTTGCCTTTATTGGAAAATAACTTTTAGCGTGTGCATTATTCCGTTGACGTAAATATTACCATTGTTTTCTGTAAGAAAAACACTTTACTTTCCATCAAGTTTGCCTTTAATTGACGAATAAACTCATCTGGCGTTAGACAGAGTAAAATTACTAATGTTGCCAAATGGCAACAATGAGAACGAAAGTGATAACTAATGAATAGCATATGATCTAATGAACGCTTAGAACTTCATATATCACAATATCAGTTCATGAAACATTCGTTGCATGAATGAACTGAAAGCTACACACACTTAGTGTTTTTACAGATATGTGGATGTTCGTACAACAAGCTCGTTCACTCAACAAAAATTGAGTCGTGTGGGGATCATAAATCATTTTTCTAGATACACGAGTTTGACGAACGCCATTTACCACCCAAAACAATGGCAGAATTAGTGTAGAGCCCCCGTATTGGCAGTTTTCCAAGAGACGATCTTTTTTTGGCGCGAAGCGACTTTTTCTTTTGTCTCATGGGCTCTTGGCTGTTATTGATGAGAAATCGACTTATGTGATAAAAATTTGTCTCGCGGAAAACAGCCTCAGAAGGACCCATTTACATGGTACGGTTGTGTTTCTTTACAGAATTGTGCATTCTGATGTCCTGAGTGACTCCAGCTCACACTAAGCGACAGAACATAGCGACAGGGTCACGCCAACCAAAAACCATTCAGTTTATGTCGATATACGTCAACCGAGTGAACAAGGTGACATAACGACATGATAGACTACCATATTGATATGAAGGTAACGACATAAGGAAAAAACATTTCTATTCACGTCATTATGTCGTCATGTCATTATGTTGCTAGCGTGAACCGGTTGTAAATCCTATACATCGAACGAATATTCGCATACGAAATTCGCATTTTGTATGAAGTAACTTCTACTGCATGGTTCACTAACTGTGAAAAGGATGGAAGACCATTTAAAGATTTTGTGCAGTGATCGCTCAAAACAGATATGACTGCATAAACTTTTATGGCTCTTATACACACCATATAAATTGATGAAATTCTTGCTACAATTACGACTAGTACTCGGCTCTGCATAAATTTATTGATCACAGTTATTCCATTCGCGTTGTCGTTTCTTGACACAACAAATCGTTGTTTTTCTGTTCAACTGTTTCAAATATCCCTGTTTTCATGGCTGTCACTTCTAGTTCGTAGCAGGTGATTGCTATTTAGCATTTTGCGACCACGCCTCCATTGCTCTTTCTTTGCATTTGCAATTATCATAAGATCTCCACAGGAACCGAGAAATTAAATGGATACTTATCTTACTGCCAGCTAAGGCTCTTTGAGGGAAGTACTATCGCTCAGCACTAGCTGACCAAAACCGTACTCAAAGTTTTAATGCATAAAACTAAGTTAGTCTAAAGGACTTCCACATTATCAATGATATGTAAAATAAGCTTTTCCATCAACAGGTTTACCGCTAGTCGCTGCGGGGGATGTGGCCAGTAGGCTTTTCTGACGTGGGTGTTACCAGGAAACAAACTGGCCTTCGTCATTCAAGTTTGCCAAATGTCACGAGCAGATGTGTCATGAGATGTCCTTGAATATCCCATTGACGAGCATCCAAAAATAGCATGAGGTCATCGATGACACTATATAAAGAGCCTGTCCGGTTACGACCGCATCAAATAAAGTTTCTTCAGTTCAGCTGAGTCACAAAAACAAGCTCGCGAATACACAGAAGTATATATCGCCGCCACATGTCACATATTCAAGGACAAAATTGGGAAAATAAGGTTTCAGATGACCATCTTGACTCGGAAGGTCAAGATTCGGAAGCTTTCGAGGAGTTGGACGAAGTTTTGGAGATCAGAATGAACAAGATTAAAAATCCTGGTTTGTCGTGGGACTCAGAAAATAAGGACGCTGGATACAGAATTGGTAAGTTGAAGTCAGGCAAAAAACTACTGTTTCAACCACTTTTTTTCTTACTTAGTATTTATGGAATTATTAGCTATCAAGTTTTCGACAAGTTTGAGTATTTATCAACGATTCTCGATGTGTAGGTTTGGAAGTAGAAAACAAATATTTTCTTTGGACCCATGCTATCAAATGTCTAAATAGCTTTAGGTTTTCACTTTTTCAGTCAAGCAAAGTGTTGAAAGTAACATATTTACAGCAGCTTCTTGTCGTATTCTCTCGATAGCCTGCGTAGCTGGCGTTTCGGAGTTGGGCCTTTTGACTAAAAGTTGGATAAAATCAGCCAAGAAAAGGTTTATATATAGTTAAACGTTGGTGAACTGGTTTGTAAATGATTACCTTACAAGCAGAAATAAAACAGATTGAGATCTATAGCGATCGTTTCTCGCAGTTATAACATTATAAGCTCTTGACATTGTTTAAACAAAACAGTTGTCAGAAACAAGCGAGGATGTAATGTCTTAAGTGGATCATAATTGATAAATGTGACACGGGTTGCCAAAAGTTGATTTTCGACATCAATATCCAATAGCTGACGCCAACTCAAAGTGTTTTTTTGCTTCAATCTCCACCAACGTACCTGCTTTGGTGACTTCTGTCTCATTTAGACAATTTAGTTTAACAAAAACCAATCTCAGAAATCTAGTTTTTTCAAAAAGTCCTTTCCCACTGCCTATTAATTGTTCCTTCACGTTCCCCTTCGAACACACCTTCATCAAAGCGGAAAAATACGTAAGCGTTCGCTGGTCAAAGAACAAAGAGATCTTAGTAGTCTTTGAGGGGCTACAAATATACCGTTTGACGTGCGTGGACCGAACTGCAAATTCCGGGTGGGCTTAAGCCAAAGTTGAGAACAATTTAAACCGAGCTTGCAACAACTCAACAACTCCAGCTGTTGATAGCTCGTCTTTGAACTCTTGAAAGAAACTGGGATAGCAAGCCAATGAGAAGACTTTACTGGCAGGCACAAAGGCATAGAAGCGGCTAATATCAAAATGCGGCAGGTTTTTGAAAGTTACTTCGATGACTTGTTACGTTTCGTTTCGATTAGGATCAGAAGTATTGAGAGCAGGGCGTCCAATACATCAACAGACAACAGCTGTTGTTATTCAGAATTTCTATTATTCACCATAACCTTACCAACAGCTGTTTTTCTCAGGGTCTTTTATTACTAGGCTACGAGTCTATACGATATTCCATAAACAAAAGCTGTTTAAGTCGGTTCGAAATTTTACAAACTTAATTGTTGTTTTCCATTAGCAGACAAACAATTAAATCATCGTTTTACAGAGTTGAGGGTTGATTACAGAGAATTTCAGCTTGGGTTGTTAATCGGGACGAAACTCTTACATACAACTGGCTCCTGAGGAACGCCATCGAAATGACTTTCAACCGTACAGTCAAACCATTTGGCTTATGCGCTTCATGACCAAATATAACTTATTTTGTAATGATTAGTCCGTTAACGTTTTACTTTTGTTTCCTAAAACTGTGTTAAAACAAAATTTCATAATACCATGTTTCGGTCACCTGCTGTTGAATTCCCCTTCGTAAATAGTTTGTCGTAAGAAATATTAAAGCTCACTGTGAAATACTAAGTGAAGACATGGTAAAGTTTTATTCTGACGTTCAGATGTGCACAGCACATCTTCCGAGATAATTTCTTGATTGCCTGAGGGCCAGTGTACACAGTCAACGTTTCTTTGATCAAACAAGTCGCTGTCTTCGAAAGGTATTTAAATTATCGCACGCTTTGGTCAAACTATACTTTGATCGAAGAAAATTTGGTCGTGTAAACGGAACTCAAGACTATATGTAAATTTACAATATGTCCTAAATTGACTAATAAAAGAGAGGAGTTAAATTATATCTCTTATTTTTAACACCGCTCTCTTTTTGCTGAAGTTATGACACAATATAAATTCGTTTCTTCTATATTCATATTTTCTTCCATATATTGTAAGAATATATTCTTCTATATATATTCTTCTATATATTCGTAACGGAAAAATATGTAAATAGGGACTTTAAAATTCCTACAACGGACTACGACTGCAGTTGAAGAATTTAATGTCATAGGAACAGGTGATATACAAGTAAACTTTAAATTATAGATACAGCATCGCAAGGATTCGAAACTCTGCCTCTTTTCGGAAAAGAAAGAGCGTTCACAGCAATGTTTCTCGCGATAATAAAATCAGGCATTGCTGGCGTTCTGTAGTCAGCTGGGCCTCCCGTTGTCTCTAGTGCTTTTGAAATGTAAACAGAGTCACAACGCCGTGAAGGTTTCTCTTGGCACCAATTTTTGGTTGCGTTCTTTGTATTTGGCATGGCATTCTATTGTCTAAAGACGAAGCCGCACTAGTAGTCGGTGTTATCTTGAAGTCCCTAATATCGCCTCCAAAGAGGTTGCGAATTATACCAACGAAGCGTCAGAATAAAAATTTATCATACCTTTACTTTGTATTTACAATGCTACACTTCTCGCCTGTCCAATCTCTGGCTAATAACTTTCTCATCTTGTATTTCCCTCTTTACTCTACAGTCCTGAATCAACGTTTACATCGGGAGCCGACGACTCGAACTAAACGAGCTCAAAGGATGCACGCGGCCTACTGTCGGTCCATGGGACTAGGCAGTCATACCCCACAAGCAGGATACACTAAAGTGGTTGAAGGAAACGGAAAAACGCATTGGGCCACAGGGAAATAGTCAGCATTAACATTGTTGAACAAATCATTCACGAAGAAGATTGGAAGAACTAAGTTCCAGCTAATTAACTTGGTGATCACATAGATAGATACTCCGTATATGGTGGGACAGATTACCCACCTTTTTAGAACTTTGATCATGCTATGCCTACAAAAAAGACTTTCAATAATTTATACTTAGACACTGGGAATGGAAAATAACCTATATAGCATAAAATATATTGTGGGTCGGATGCATCTAATTGTAACATATATATATATACGTAAATATAAATGGATATACATATCAACGTTAATTTATTATACAACATAAATATTTAAAGAGGTTTTTAAGGAGTTATTACCTATACCTTTATGTGCATAGTATTAATAAATTATAGCAAAACATACTTAAATTAAAGTTTTCTTTATCAGCACTCACAGTTTCTTTGACGTCTTCCTACAGTAAATCTGATATGTATCTTAAACTACCTATGAAGCAAAATTTAGTTTATCACTTAAAAGAACTCTTGAAATGAAAGGAACACCAACAGTTTTTCAGTATCTCACATTGTTCTGGAGATATTTAAGAAGCAGGAACTTTTTTCCGGTGTTTGCATGACCTCATACAAACACGGGGAAGAGTTTGGGAGAACTCGAAAGCTGTTGTGAGAGCCCGAGACCGAAGGCCGAGTAACCTATCCTCAAATTTTTATCATGTTTTAACCATTTATCAGTATTAAATATTAAAGTGTCTATCAAGCGAAAATTAAGTTTGTCTTATTCGAGAGAACTCTTGAAATGAAAAAGGAACACTAACAGTTTTTCAGTATCTCATATTGTTCTGAAGATATTTGAGAAGCGGGAACTTTTTTTCGGTGTTTGCATGACCTCATACAAACACGGGGAAGAGTTTGGGAGAACTCGAAAGCTGTTATTAGAGCCCGAGACCGAAGGCCGAGTAACTTATCCTCAAATTTTTATCATGTTTTAACCATTTGTTTATCAGTAATAGATATTAAAGTGTCTGTCAAGTAAAAATTAAGTTTATCTTACTCGAAAGAACTCTTAAAATTATTCTTGAACATCTCCTGCACTTTTCCACATCTCACTTTGTTATCGAGATATTCAGATTTGTTTGATATCTCGACGAAAACTTACATACGGTGCAAGGGCGTAGCCAGCCCCAAACGTGGGGGGTGTAATCGTCGAATACACAGAGGAACTAAGGGTCCAAGGGGTGGTGTCCGGAAAATTTTTTATCCCCCCTCCGATCAGTTTCTCTTCAGTTGTGAAACAATTACAAAATTGGTCCGGAAGAAAAGTGGAGGGTCCGGACCCCTCCATTCGCCCCATGGTTACGCCCGTGATGCCATGAGTTATTGAGAAACCACACGTACCATTGAAATTATTCCATTACATCACTAGAAGTTTTGTTTGTTTAGAGTCACGAGACAAATACACCTTCATTTACAGTTTAAATATTACTGGGTTCAATCCCCTCAACGATATTCCTAATTTCACAACAACTCATTATCCAGTGTGGCGTATGCAAGGTACGTATCAAACAAATCTTGATATCTCAAGAGCAAAGTACGATGCGAAAAAACTGCTGAGGATGCTCCCTTGTAATTTTAAGTTCTTTCAAATAAGACCAACTGAATTTCACTTCATAGGCACTTTAAAACTTCTGTTAGCACAGAAAGATTAACGTGAAAGAACTTTGTATTTTACAATTTTCAAGATAAACTATAGTGAGGAAATCTTTGTACAAAACCTTGAAATTGACAAAAAATTTACCGTACACAAGTTTACCTTATTAAATTTATTCTCAAATCAGAAACGTTCAGAAATTACCCTCGGTGCTCCTTAATGTAGCATTTGTTTCAACAGCAATTCCGACTTAGCAAAACTGTATGGAGTCACCTTAAATGTCAAGTACGGGAGAACATGGGAACCATAATGGTTCCCACATTTCTCAGAAAATATTTCTCAGCAATGGAAGCGAATTCAAAGTTGATTACGTTGGGTCCGAGGCAGTGATCTGAGGGGTATTTCACTGCGTATATCCCCTGGCAAAGATGCAAAAACATTTACAAATTAGTTTTATTCTTGTCATTACAACTTAGCCAAAATTTTAAAAATTCCTAACTGACAATTCTAATTCATTTTTTCCAAAAGAAGTTATGTACAGATTAAGAATCTTCAATGTTCAAATATTCACAGAGGAGACTAAGAGGAACTCCATTTTAACAAAACACTACCCCTGAATTAATTGATAAATTTTCATAAGATCTGATCAATTAATTTCTTCCCATCTTGTGTCCGATTCTCTTCCTCGATTTTCTAGTTTGTTTATGATCCCTAGGATCTTTCTCAGTACGGCGGAGTGTTGTTTTCGGAACATTTAAAATGTCCACCAACATTTGCTTGAAGTGGCCTTGCTCACTCGCTATTTTTCCTGTAGGTAACTCGCCGAGTGAAGTCCAATATGATTGGACGAGTTTTGGTCACATGATGCGAAAAACCTGTGTAGAATTACAAAAGTAAAGTATTAGTAAAGTCTGCTTTGATGGAGAAATAACTTTTAAAAAAAAAAATTCACCTCAAACGACATGGACTATGGCGAGGAATTTCAAGCAGGGGACTGAAATCAAGGCAAGTCTGAGGGTGTGGTGCTCCAGAATATTTTCAAAACAAGTGTTCCAAAATCGCTTGTTCCAAGAACTGAAAATAAAATTCTATGAAAGCCGACACGAAAAATTTTAATGCAATTTGATCTTTCTATTGGCCATTACACTTCTAAAAGTAACTCCTCCAGAAATGTCGGAAGACAAAGACTCCCAGATCCCAGGCTCAAATGTACCTGAGTCCCTAATCAAGAGATCACAGAGCAAACTTCTGGACTAAATCTACAAAATTTCACACATGGGGATGTAAGAACGCATATCCGATTATTATTACGTTTGTGTAAAGCCACAAAAGCATGGAGACGACATTTCAATTAGAAAAATACCGGAAAATATTCAGCTACTTTGCATGTTTTCATGCTTTGAATGTGGCGGACGACAATTCACTCAATAAATAAAGAAAATAAAATACCTGAAAACGTTAAGCTAGGTCTCACGATTTTATGGCCGAGTTAAACGTTCTAACAACATTGTACAACATCAGGCAGCGAACAATGTAATAACAAATGCATGCCAATTTTTGTCGAACACTCAACGAACAATAACTGTGTGTTGTACCTTCTTCAAGGTGAAATGTTAAATGAAAATTTGCATTTGTTATAACATTGAAAATTAAACATAAATTTCTCAGAGATTACGAGCTTGACACACGTTCTCGTGTCGTCTCATGGACGCCAAGCTCCCACATGCACAAAAAATTGGTTATAAAATTCAGGACTTCCCGTCATTTCGAGTTGGCTTCGGCTCAGCCAGCACATTGACAAACCTGCACCTTAGGTCATTATCTGAACCTTGCTAGCTCAATGGTGAAAGTGTCCTACCGGTCATCGCAAGAATGCGGGTTCGATTCCCATCTCAGGCCGAGAAATCATTTATTTTTAATTATGGTTTTGACGAACGTTCGTAAGTCGTTGGTTCTACCATTGCTCCTTCCCTGATATCATACAGCCACGCCAAACGTTTAGCAAAGCCTTTATGGTTTTTACAGTACAAAAAAAAATATGAATGTAATACAAGAACTTGAGTCGAAGGCCAATACAGACGATCACCTCTACAAAGCTTCTTTACCTAACTGTTCGCTGGACGTTGCGCTATTGTAGCTGATGCTGTCCAGTGAGATATTATCTAAACAAACCAGAGAAGATATTGATAGTTACTAAGCTCCCACATGAACTAAGTTCGTGTTCATCACTAAGTATTATTGGTTAGGGTTAGCGTATAAGCTAGGCGGTAAACTCGTTAGTTGTTACATTTAGGGTTTTACTTAGGGTTTGGGTTACAGATGTGGACAGGTATTCTGTAATATATTACTCTGTCTATACTAAAGAGTGACAACGAAAGAAGGTTCAAGAAAAAATGCTGCCGACTGCCTACGGATCCCTAATTTGCGGCGTCGAAGATGCTGTCGCCATTTCGTAACTTCCCTGATTGGCCTCCAAATGGCTTGTAAGAAAATGGGAATGCATTTACGTACCTGATGTTTGATTTCTTGAGGAAATGTTCGTTAGTTCTTGCTGGGTAAAGAGGTCTAAAAAGTACTAGATTACATAAACATGGACGTGAGATTTATGAAATTGTATCTGTAGCGTGAAATTTGTGAAATTGTACAAACACATGGCCACGGATTAAAAGACTGGTTATCTTACCAAAATTATGTCTACATCAGAGCCCAAAATACCTAAGGCGTCAAGGATATCTGTCATATACTATAAAGGAAGGAGGCAGGATTTATCATGCCAAATAATACCGTAACTTTCATTGAAGAAAACATCACGAGGCACAATCTACGAGGAATCTGGGAGTCTACGAGGACGCAAATGATAAGAGGAACACAAAGGATAGGTACGGATTCCTACCTCAACGGAAAAATCTCTTGAAATAAGCACTCTCTCCTTCCTAATGAGATGAAAACTTAGTAGTTAGAAGATCGACATGGTGTTTCCAAACATCTTAATATTGAAAAGAATATTGGATATTGTTAGAAAATCGCCACGGATATTGGATACTTTTAAATTGGATAGACAAAGGATATTAGATATAGTTAGAAAATCGACATGGTGTTTCCAAACATTTTAATACTAATTTGCTACGAACATGTAATTGAAAATAACTCTAATACCGACACTAGCTCTGGTCTTGACATTGATACTGACATTGACACCGAGATGCACGATGATGCTGACACTATTCTGACACAGACACCGACCCAAACAGACGCTAAAGCTGGGTATGACGCCAACACTGATGTAATAACAAAACGACAAAGCAGCATCGGCGCTTAAACTGACGATGAACCAACATTAATACCGACAACGACATGTGAGTCGATGGCGTTCCACATTTTGATCAGCAAAAATTTCCTAAGACTATAATAGTATCAAACTGCAAACTCAAAATTCAAATCAAGGTCGGTTCGCTCAAGAAGGAAAAATCAGCATGTTAGCTCGCCATCGAATTGCAATTTAAAAACGGACAAGAAATAGACAAAAACAAAACAATAAAACACGAGAGCAGCTTTCTTAACACCGTACCGCCACTTCTGAAAGACCTGACTCTAACTTTACTTTAAACTCTGACATAGATACTTGTAGTACGACCACAATTCTGGCCAAAATCATTGCAACACCCGGCTTGGAATGAATGCCGACACGAAATTCCCCTTCGAAAATTCCTACCCCCTTCTCCTAAATGATGTCGATGATGATTTGCACTGACCCCAGTTCTCATCTCATGTTTTTAACCAATAATGGCCGGGAGTAGAGGGAGTGATGTTTTTAAAAGAACCTTGCAAATTTTTGCGATTACATTCTTTTGATTGATGTTGTCGCAATGAATTTTGGCCAGGATTGTAGCTCCGACTGTGATCACAATTGTACTTCACTCAACCCTTACGCTAAAACCGAAATTTACCTTTGGTTTGGCAAGTGGATCAAGTATGCGCTGAGTTTAAGAAATACTAACCATGCGAGGGCCGCACCCTCACCAGAGGGTCGAAGTGACGTCGCAAAATAACAAACGAAGGCTTTCAGACTCATTTCGAGGAAAATACTGAAAGAAACAAAGGGCGAAAATATCGATAATGAACATCTGCCCTTCCATGCCTGTTTTCGTTCTAACCTGGCCGGCGTAACAGGGATGAGAGACTCTTGGACCGATTGACCCCCGGACATCTGAAACTCAGTGATAACACTGACTCAGGGGCATCAATCCACATTCTTACTGGTGACCTATCTAAGGGACGAAGGACCCATGTAGCTAAGCATGTTTGAGTTAGGGTTAGGGTTAGGGTTCGAATTAGGGTTCGAATTAGGGTTAGGATTAGTTTTCGGATTAGATTTAGGATTAAGGTTAGGATTAAGGTTAGGATTAAGATTTAGATTTCGGTAAGGGAAAGTTTCAGTTTCTCATGTGGGTTATCGATCTCCGAGAAGGTCATTCATTACGAGGGATAAGCGACCTAGGGTCACTCATCCCTGGAGGGCATTCATCCCTGCGACATCGGCTGTTTGATTGCCTACCCACTAGTTCGCCTTCCTCCTTCTCTCAACTAACTCTCCCCATAAATTTCCCCAGTGTATTTTGATTTCTCCTGCTGAACCCCTTACGGCATGATTTTTGTTTTCCTTCTGTTCTTTGTTCTCTTGTTTTTTTGCTTTGTTCATGTAATTGTTCTATTGTTGTTCTAAGAGTTTTCGTTGGGCAAGCAAAAAAATGTCTGTCTGGCCCAGTGGACTAGCAAGCCACCATAGCCCAATTGTGACATTGATTCACAACATTTACCTTTAAACAATAAACTCACATTTAACCTACACTGCTGAAGTCAAATGAAAAAGTTGACTTGAACGGGATTCGAACTCGCACCTTCGGGAATCCGGTCCGCCGCTCTACCTGTTGAGCTATCGAGTCTACAGGGATTG